>JANTPZ010028349.1:0-19054 GCA_025593235.1 Vachellia pachyceras
TCTTTCTCTTTTCTACTTTTTCTTTCTTTCTCTTTTCTCTCTCATACTTTTTTTCTTCTCTTTCTCATTTCCTACTTTTCTTTCTATTTCCTCTTTCCTACAAACTTTTTTGCCTCGGAATCCGTAAAAGCTAATAACTTCCCAAACATAAATCACTTTTCAAAATATAGGTTTTGCCTCGAAATCTGTAAAAGCTATTTTTTAACATCTATTTATTAAAATCTAGGTTTTACATAAAAGCTATTTTCAAAATTGCTTCCAAACGTGATTTATTTTTTAATCTTTTTAATTTCTCACCTTTGACCCAGTTTGACTTGTCCGTGACTTATTTTCAAAATAGCTTCCAAATGTTTTCAATGATTCCAATCAAATCATTTCTAGCAAAACACTATCCTTGAAGAACCTATTTACTCCTGCCAATGTGCAAAGTAAATTAATAAAGAGAAGAAAAAGAAAACGAGTAACATCAGAAACTTTTCTGTTGCCGTAAAAAAACTTGATAGTGCCCCCTCTATCAAGGAAAAGATGCTTCAAAAACAATCAAGTTACATTTCTTTATGGAAAACCGGAAACATTGTTGTATTTGTGGAAATACATTAGGCTCCCTAATCTATCGCTTCTCCTTCCCTTTTTTTTTTTTGCTTAGATGCGGAATAAAAAGTGTTTAGTTGACCTTTTCTAATATATTCAAATTCATACCCTGAAATTTGTGTTAATATGCATCTTTGTTGTGCTGTGATATTTCTATTCTTTCTCAATTTCCTAGGACTCGAATAAATCTGATGCATGAATATCAGTATATCCAGCATCTCTCCATATTATATTGTTTTTGAACAGGTTGTCAACCAAATGGGCAGGCCCCAATATCTTGTACAGACAAGGGACTTGCTCCACAACTACGGGCTAATGGAGTTGATATCGCACAATTTACACCACCAAGGAGGCTGAGGACAAATGAAATTCCTCAAATCGTCAATGACTTCAAACTTGCTGCAAGGAATGCTATGGAAGCTGGTAACTCCACTAACTTTAATGTGATAAGTCAAACCTTTCAACCATAATCATTGCAGGTATTTTGTGGAATGGCAAGTTACTTCAAATTATGTGTTTAAAACTGGATCTGTCATTGGACCAATAGAGGTGCAGATTAGAGATTTTGTTGGTTTGACCATAGTTGAATTAGATATAATTAGGAAACTTTAGAGACAAATCAATTTTACCACCTTACCGCCGTTTGGCATGTATATCCAATATTTTTCAAACCTAATAATTTTTTAACCCATGCCAAATCTGAGTATGAATTGATTCTGCAAAGCAAGTAGATAACATTTAAGTTATAAGTGCCTGTTAGATTTGGCATTAATATTTTGATGGATATTGGATACTTGACATAATGGAATCCTTTAAAAATAGAAGGACATTATTGTCTAGAGGGAACTGAATTGAATTTGTTTTTACTGATTTAGAGTACTGAAAGTGGATGTAAGCCAAAGTAATATTAGGGGTACTTTGCTCCTTTTTAAGAAGTGATGTAACAGTCATGGTGGTGTTGGTACTAAATTTCTCTCTATATGCTTGACAATGTTACTGGCTGCAACAAGGTTACAAAGACAATGCTTGCTTATCCAATTCTAGGTTTTGATGGGGTTGAGATTCATGGTGCCCATGGCTATCTTCTTGACTAGTTTATGAAAGATCAGGTTAATGATCGAACATATGAATATGGTGGATCACTAGAGAACCATTGTCGATTTCCCTTGGAGGTAGTTAAAGCTGTTTCAAATGAGATAGGACCAGAGCGAGTTGGAATTAGATTATCACCTTTTGCAAATTATTGTGAATCTGGAGACTCCAATCCTGAAGAACTGGGCCTATACATGGCAAATGCTCTGAACAAATATGTTATTTTTTATTGCCACATGGTAGAGCTAGGGATGAAGATTGTTGGAGAAAGAGTTGAGAACTCTCATAGTCTTGTGCCAATGAGAAAGGCCTTCAATGGCACGTTCATTATTGCCGGAGGCTTTGACCGCAAAGAGGGCAACAATGCAGTGGCTGAGAACCGGGCAGATCTTGTCGCATATGGTCGCTGGTTCCTATCCAATCCAGATTTGCCCAAGAGATTTGAGCTTGATGCTCCTTTAAACAAGTACAACAGACACACATTTTATCTTTCTGATCCAGTTGTTGGATATACTGACTACCCAATTCTAGTTGGAAGTTCGTAAGTCTCTAATTTAGTGCCTTGTATTTGAACATTCCAATTTCAGTCCTAACTGTTCATATGTCAACAAAAATCATTATGCAACTGTTATGTACTTGTCTGTGCCCTGCTATTTCTGTGATTTATATCCACCAATGGATACAATATTTTTAAAATGATGATTAATGCTTAAAGATTCCATAGTTGGGCTTCCACTTTAAGCTATTGATTTTTGGCCATGCCAATTGTTGTTTCTCTACCATATTAATTTATTTTTTATCATGTGTTGTTAAACATTTACCCTATATTTTACCACGTTATAATTTGAAATTGCTGGAAAATCTCTCATTGCAAAATTTATTGGGCTAAGATGCTTAACGTCTTAGGTCCTTGAGTAAGTACAACTCTTCTTCGTGTGTAGCTTATTTTTAGTTAGCTATATATAGAATTTGTAGCCTAATTAAAGCTTGTTTGGACAAGTATTTGGCAGGAAATTGTGGTTTTTATGCTAACAAGTATATAGCCATGCATAGAGATTGGCGGGTTGCCTTTTGTCATTTTCTTAGAGAAGCGTACCAATTAGCTTAAGCTCTCACATAATATGAAGCAATATTTATATCATTGATAATCATCAACCACCTTTTAGGCAAGAGGTGGGTCTTCGTGAAAGGAACTAGATGTGTGTTGTTGTATTCCTTATAAATTATTTGTATACAACATGTACTTAAAAAAACAACTACAGAATGAGAGTACTAGGTTTATATCTCCTTTGACTTTAACGAATCTTTGCCTCTCCAACAAAATCAAGTTTGTGGGCATTATCTTTTATTTAGATCGTTTTTATAATTAACCATAAAAATCAAAATCATGGTTTTCATATAAATTAATTCAACATTTATATAGATATCAACATTAATCATGAATTTAAAACCATAATTATCTTATAGGCTACCAAACAGCCTATAAATACCAAAACCAGTTATGAACTAAAAATCATGATTTTGAATTCATAATGGATTTGATTTTGGCATGCATCAACATGTTTGGTTTTGAGTTCATAATTAATGGTCATAGATAAAGGCATCTGAATTTTTTCGATTAGGTCATAGTTTTGACTTTTATAATTAGTGCAATCGTATGTTTAGAATGAATTTATAATCAATCATCAAGTATATATGGTAAAACCTTAGTTATGTTTAAAATAATCCAAATGCTCACCCCACATAATATTAAAAAAGAGATATAGGTGTCGTTAAATAAATTTGTCAAGGATAATAATGGAAGAAAAACTCAGCCAAAAGTCTCTATTTAAAAATTTTATTTCCCAAAAACATCTATCATGTTTTTACTTATAGAGTATAAATAGTTTGGAGGATTTCATAGAAAGAAAATGTTGATGCACAAATTGAAGGAAGCCCATATATTGCAAGCAAGCTTCCACAATTATGTAAAATGGTAAAAACTTCCAAAAATTGCTAATGCAACTGAGCGTTCGTTATATACAACTAAACTTCCACAAATATTCATAGTAGAAAGTATGCAATTGAGTTTTCTATATATGCAATTTAGATTCCACAATATGCAAATGATCTTCCATAAAGGTTCAAAATTGCAAAATATGCAATTGAGCTTCCAAAAAATACAAGTGAGCTTTTACAGCTATGTAAAATGCAAAAACTTCCAAAAAATTGCAAATGCAACTGAGCTTCCTATATATGCAATAGAGCTTCCAGTAAATGCAATTAAGATTTTACAATATGCAAGTAATCTTCCACAAATGTTCAAAATTGTAAAATATGCAATTGAGCTTCCAAAAAATGCAAGTGAGCTTTCACAACTATGTTAAATGGCAAAAACTTCCAAAAAATTGCAAATAAAACTGAGCCTCCACGATATACAACTAACTTCCACATATGTGTACAGTGGAAAATATGCAACTGAGTTTCTTATATATGTAACTGAGCTTCCCAAAATGCAAGTGAGCTTTCACAACTATATAAAATGGAAAAAACTTCCAAAAAAGTGCAACTGGAACTAAGCTTCCATTGATACGTAGAAAATATGCAACTGAGCCTTTTATATATGCAACTGAGCTTTGAGTAAATGTAACTGAGATTCCACAATATGCAAGCGATCTTCCACAAAGGCTCAAATATGCAACTAAACTCCCTAAAAATGCAATTGAGTTCTCACAACTTTGTAAATTGGTAGAAACTCCCAAAAAAAATTGCGAATGCAATTGAGCTTCCACAAGTGTGTATAGTAGAAAATATGCAACTGAGTTTCTAATAAATGCAACTAAGATTCCACAATATGCAAGTGATCTTCCATGAAGGTTGAAAACGGAAAAATGTGAAACTGAGCTTACCAAAATGCAAGTGAGCTTTCACAACTATGTAAAATGGCTAAAATTTTCAAAAAATTGCAAATACAACTAAGCTTACACTATATACAACTGAAAGCTCACAATTGTCTCTATTCATATTGGAAGACCAAAAGGAGTTCAAAATACATACCTTCCTACCCAGCAATGATATACCAAAGCGCTAGTGAAAGGCAACACTACCAACGGATGCCGAGGACGAGTCCAGGGGCTCAGCCTGAAGCGATCGTGCGCTCTTTTCCAGTGGTATTTGTGTTTTATAAACTCAAAGGCAATTGTTTCTTTTCCACACCCAACTTATTAACCATGAATGACCTCCAAATTTCAAAATAGTATGGATAATGAATTCCCCAATGAGGATTTTCCCTATATTTTAATAAAAATCCAAACTAATTTGTCTCTCGATGAACTAAAACCTATGATTTAAAATTACATGGATCAAAATCAAAATGAGTGTAGTCTACAAGGATGAAACATTGTATTTACCTGTTTAAGTGTATTATAATGGGTGAAGGTACATCTGCCAACATAAAGTATTTTCCTATGTTAATCTGGAATTTTATGCATTTTGTTGTGCATTTAACACTATGAAGTTTGTTTAGATGCATCAATCACTCTAAAATAATTTATTTGCTGGTTGATGGGGTTGAGTTCATGTATACTAGGTCTTGGGGCTGGTTGGTTCTATATGTATCTTTTCTTCTGCTTGGTTTCTCTTATAGGTGGATTTGGGCAAATAAAAAATAAATGGGTAACACGTTACCGGCAAAAAAACCCACCCATATAATTGCAACCCGTTTAAGATGATTTCAATAGATTGAGGTATAGATACGAGCTAGGGTGGGCTATAGGTTGAGCTACAAGCTGTTCAACCTGCCCATTGCTTTGCCCTATATGCGTTGGGCTTGTGGGCCAATCTAGAAAGAAGTTATGGGTTGGATTTGTTAAAAGGTGATCCGTTGAAAGGCGGGATGGGCTAACCAACTATCATACTTTATTCTTAAAAAAATAAAATTGATTGATAAAAAATATGTGAAATCATAATGTAAATTAAAATGATTGTTGATAATTTAATTTATGATTTATTTTTTGTCTGAGTTGTAACATTTGAATTCAATCTTATAAATATTATTTATATAAATTGTATTATTTAAAATTTGAATAAGCTATTATATCTTCAATTTTCAATGCATTTTTTAAGCAGTCTTGTTATTAACCTACCGAACACATGGGTCTTAATGAATATTGAATATCACACCACATTTCATTGCATGGCCATCTATAAAGTGCTTGTTTGGGAATACCGTTCCCAGGACGATACACGTAAACTAAGATAAAACCATCTCGAAATCTGTAAAAAATATCTCGAAATCCATAAAAACCATCTCGAAATTTATAAAACCATCTCGAAACTCATAAAATCACCTCGGAAGCTGTGAACTAGGGAGTCCTTGGGTATTGGGATGTGTTAACTCATACAGGCAATCGTTATTCACTGTACACGTTCCCATCCTGCAAACGTACTACCCCACGTCATCATCCGTCTCCCTCCCTCGCCCGGAGGAGGTGAAGCCGCCATTGATTTTGCCTCTGTAAGTCACTTTCACTTCTATATATAACAATCAGTCTCCGATTCCTTTTCATTTGTAGCGACTGAAAATCTTGTATTGTACAAAAAAAATGGCTTCTGAAGATCCCACCATTCCTCTTCTTACGCCCTTCAAGTTGGGGAAATTCAATCTATCCCATAGGTACTCGCACCCTGATAAGAACTGAAACAAGGGCAGAGGACAAAGAGGGAAAGAAAGGAAACAGAGGAGCAAGAAGATAGAGATAGAGAGATGGAAAGAACAGAAGGAGAAGAAGAAGAGGAGTAGAGTCGGGAGAATCAGGTATGTCTATTCATATAATTCTTGTATGCAATTGGTTACATATATCCTCCCGTTCACGTGACTCGCGCGCCAAATACAAAAAACTAACTAACCGTAACAGTTAACCATAACAGCTGACCGTTGTGGTTTCTTTACAGCTGACCGTTGTGGTTTCTTTTACTGATTTACCCTTATTGCTATTAGTGTCATATCAATACTCCCCCTCGAAATCATCCTTATCCTCAAGGATGCATAGCTACTGCAAACTGCGGGAAACGCGTGGTAATGTCTATCCATGGTTCCCACGTGGCTTCTTCCGGCAATTCATTTTTCCAGTGGATAAGAACCTGAGTAAAAGGCCTGTGCTGACGCTATACCATCCTTCTATCTAACACGGCAAAGGGCTCCCTAGCATCACTCAAGCCATCCACGTCATTGGGTAGAGGGACCAGGGGTGTTACTGTGTCTGGGCATAACTTCAGTAGTGACACATGAAAAGTGGGATGGATGCGACTACCCGGAGGCAGCTCCAGCGTGTACGCCACCTCGCCCACCTTAGCTATAATCCTGAACGGGCCAAAGTACCGAGGAGCTAGTTTCTCGGAAGCACGAGGAGTGACCGAAACTTGACGGTGGGGGTGCAACTTCAGAAGGACAAGATCACCCACCTTGAAGTTACGCTCAGATCGGTGCCTATCAGCGAACTGCTTCATCCGATTAACTGCAGTAGACAAATGTTGCTTCAGCTAGGCCAATAATGTTTCTCTACTCCTGAAAGACCGGTCGATCGATTTCATCGCAGACTCGTGGGGTAAGTAAGGCAACTACAGAGAGGGTGCTGCCCATACATCACCTCAAAGGGAGTTATTTTGGTCGAAGAATGGGTGGTGGTGTTATACCACCATTCAGCTAATGGAAGCCATTGGGTCCATTCATGCGGATGTTGCCAACAAAAGCATCGCAGGTAGTGCTCCAAACACCTATTGAGGACCTCACTTTGGCCATCGCTCTGGGGGTGGTAGGCCATCGAAAGTCGCTGCTCCACTCCTAGGCGAAGGAGGAATTCATGCCAGAAATGACTAGTAAACAGGGGGTCCCGATCACTAACTATATTTGCAGGTGCCCCATGAAGCTTATAGATGTTGTCTATGAACACCTGGGCCAATTCTGCAGCCGTGAAGGGGTGAGATAAAGCCACGAAGTGGGCATATTTGCTGAGACGATCCACCACCACCCATATTGTATCCTTCCCTTTGGATTTGGGCAGCTTCTCGATGAAATCCATGGCAATACTTTGCCAAACTCCCTCGGGAATTGGGAGTGGTTGTAGTAATCCAGGGTAGGCGACAGTCTCGTATTTGCATCGCAAACAGGTTGGGCAGTGGCGAATGAAAGTTGTTACACCCTGTAGCAGGTTCTTCCAGTAGAATACTGACTTGATGCGTTGACAAGTTGCCTTTACTCCAGAGTGGCCTCCCTGGGGGCTTGAATGTAGCCATTGGATGATTAATTGTTGTAGCTCTCTTTGTGTTGGGACTATGATGATGCGTTGCCTCCTCAGAAGTACTCCGTTCTAGCAAGAGTACTTAGGATGGGACAGTGGGTTAGCTTCCAAATCTTTGATGAGCTTCTGCATGTTGTCATCATTGCTCCATTGATTCTTGATTTGGTCCCATAATTCTGTGGATATAGATGACACGGTTAGCTGTAATAACTCACCGTGTGAAGCCCGAGACAATGCATCTGCAGCTCCGTTGTCCACCCCTTTACGAAATTTTATCTCATATTGCAGCCCCATCAGTTTTGTTATCCACATGTACTGCGCAGGTGTAGACAATCTTTGTTCAAGCAAAAACCTCAAGCTACGCTGATCTGTTAGAATAGTGAAAGGTTTAACGCTTAAATACTGGTGCCACCTCGATACTGCGTGGACTATGGCTAGCAATTCCTTATCATATACTGACAGCAACTGATTCTTAGGTGATAACAACTTACTTACAAAAGCGATAGGATGTCCAGCTTGAAACAAGACTGCACCAATCCCTATACTTGAAGCATCAGTTTCTAACACAAAAGATTTTGTGATATCTGGTAGTGCTAACAATGGTGCCTGAGTCAGGGCTTTCTTCAAAGCATAGAAGGCTTCAGCTGCTTCATCATTCCATCCAAAACTCCCCTTCTTTAGCAGCTTAGTCAAAGGCCTTGCTATCATACCATAGGACCGGATAAAGCGTCGGTAATATCCTGACAACCCCAGAAAAGCTCTCAATTCCCTAACGGATTTAGGCACAGGCCATGCATTGATAACCTCCACCTTTGTTGCATCCATTGCTACCTTGCCCATAGAAATCACATGCCCCAAGTATTCCACGTTTGAAGTCGTGAAAGCACATTTGGATTTTCTGACACGGAAGTTGTGCTGCTGCAAAATGTGAAAGACAGTGTTGAGGTGCACAACATGTGAATCCATATCAAGACTATATACGAGTATGTCATCAAAGAAGACCAACACGAACTTCCTCAATAATCCCTCAAACAGCCGGTTCATTATGGATTGGAAAGTGGATGGGGCATTGGTGAGCCCAAAGGGCATCACAAGATATTTGTAATGCCCAGCATGAGTTTGAAATGCAGTCTTATGGATAACTTCCCTCCTCATTATGATTTGGTGATACCCCGAGCGCAAATCAAGCTTGGTGAATACCCTTGCTAAAGCTAGCTCATCCAGTAGGTCTTCGATCAGTGGAATGGGAAAGCTGTCACGAATCGTGGCTTTATTGAGTGCCCTGTAATCCACACACATACGCCAACTGCCATCTCTTATTTGACCAACACTACTGGGAAAGCAAATGGGGACGTGCTATGTTGAATTATGCCCTGTTGCAGCATCTCTTGAACCATGCAGTCAATCACATCCTTTTGAGCCGAGGGATATCTATAAGGACGGATTTTAACAGGATCGGTGCCCTCCTTTAATATAATCCGATGATCATATTCCCCTCTCACTGGTGGCAGCATCTGTGGTTCACTGAAAACTGTCTCATAACAGCTCACTAAGTCTGCAACTGTCGTTGGCAAGGGGAGTGGGTTGGAGGCTTGAATTAATTCAACTTCATCGAGCTGAGCCACTGGCACAATCTGCAGGCATAGCATATCGGGATTTTATGGAGGAGTTTCTTCATTCGATCTTCACCTATGACCCTGTTTTTACCTACAGTCGCTGCAGTAAAAGTCACTGGTATTTTGTTCCACATGAACTTCATTATTAACTTCTTACAGTCAAGCTGTATAAAGCCCAGCTCCCTCAACCACTGCATGCCAATTACCATATCGTAGCCTGCCAAAGGAAGTAAATAAACTTCTGTTTGAAATTGAACCCAGTGAGATGACCAGACAAGGTGCTGGCACTGTTCATGCACCCACAACGATCCCCCTCCAGCAACTTCTATCTTCAACGGTGCAATGGATTGAGTTTTCATGCTTGCATCCTTCGCCACAGATGTATCCAAAAAATTATGAGTACTCCCCGTGCCAATTAGAAGGTGGATGATACGTTTCCCTATCCTTCCTACCACACATAGTGTGTTCACCCCCGACTCTCCCTGCATCGCATTGAGAGAAATGAATGGTGGGGTAGTGGCCGTAACTTGTTCTTCCGAGGAGTTATTCAGTTCTCCGGTCGAGCCTTCATCGTCTGTATTGCCATGTTCATCAAGCACTTCCATCATGAACAATTGCATTCGCTTCTTGCTGCTGCAATCATGTCCCGGGGCATACTTTTCACGACAATAATAACACAAGTTCTTAGCTCGACACTCCTCCAGTTCCTCGGGGGTAAGTTTCTGTCGAAATGCCCAATTAGGTCATCCCAAGATCCCTTTTGACGTAGGTGATGGCAATGCTAATGGTTTCTTAAGTTCTGATGTCCAGGTTCTCTCCTTCACAGTGACTGATCCTGGTTTAGAGAATGGGACAGAGGTCTGACCTTTCGCCAAATTCTGGTAAATCCTGTTGGGGGCTGAGGACAAGTCATTCGTTGAAGAGATTCCAGGTTTGCCTCCTGGAGTCGCGCGAGCTTAGAGGCCTCTAGCAAGGTCTGTGGCTGCAGTAGTTTAACCCCTACTGCCACCTCCAGTTTTAGCCCACCAATAAAACAGCCCATCCTCTTAGACTCCGGTAGTTCAACCTTGCACATGATGTTGTCAAAAGCTCGCTGATAGTCGGATAACACCCCTGTCTGTCTCAGCTGCATCAGATCCTCCATTGGATCTTCGTACAAGGGCCCAGGGGACATTCCCGTTTCGTCCCCGTTCAAAATATTGGAACCACCGGTATGCATCGTTGTCAAGCGCAATGCTAGCCAATAAAGTTTTCCTTCCTTCCGGAGTCCCATCCAGGGAAAAATACCTCTCACACTTGGCTATCCAGGCGTCTACATCCGACACAGAAAAGGCGGGAAATTCAAGTTTAGTGTATCGTGTAGGTGTATAGTAGTCACCCTCACGACGTCGCTCCTCATTTGGTGAAGCATCCACGATCCGTATGGATAACTGTCGGATAAAATTCTGCAGCTCTGTTAGCTGCCCCTTCACTTCTTGGATTCCCTCCATGTGAGCTGAGAAAGTTGCGAAGCGGTGATCTATTTCAGACATTAAGCGTTCTTCGATGTCCTTGAGCACGGCGTGGGATCTGGTACTGTCTGCCATCACGAGGATCGATATGCTCTGATACCAGTGATAAGAACTGAAATAAGGGCAGAGGACAAAGAGGGAAAGAAAGGAAACAGAGGAGCAAGAAGATAGAGATAGAGAGACGGAAAGAACAGAAGGAGAAGAAGAAGATGAGTAGAATTGGAAGAATCAGGTATGTCTATTCATATCATTCTTGTATGCAATTGGTTACATATATCCTCCCGTTCACGTGACTAGCGCGCTAAATACAAACAACTAACTAACCGTAACAGTTAACACAGCTGACTGTTGTGCTTTCTTTACAGCTGACCGTTGTGGTTTCTTTTACTGATTTACCCTTATTGCTATTAGTGTCATATCACACCCCCTCGAATTTCTTCCTCTTCGTTTTCTCTCTCAGTTTTCTGCAGCAATTTCATGAGGTGGGAGAAGTCCGAGTTGAGGACTGGCGTGGTTCATGAGATGTATCAAAGTTGGAAATCACAAGTTCTAAATTTTCTTCTGCCACCAATTAATAGGGTCGTTATTTTGATTAATTTGGTTCTTTCGTCCTTATGTTTTCCTTATTTGTGTGCTAAGAAAAGTCATGTGCATCTTCGATTGGTTTAGCAAAATAGGAAAATTTTCTTGCGGTCAATGGAGTTTGTTTTAAGTGTCAGTATCAGTTAAATATTTTTGTAGTTTGTTAATAAATAATTGGTTTACTTTTCCTATACAGAGTTGTTCTGGCGCCACTGACCAGACAGAGATCTTACAATAATGTTCCTCAGCCTCAAGCTATCCTATATTACACTCAGCGAACCACCAAGGGAGGTCTTTTGATAACGGAAGCTACTGGCATTTCTGACACTGCTCAAGGGTAATTTGGACACTTTATTTATTCCTTATGTATGTTAACTTCATCTCTTTTATGTGTTTTATGTTTGTTTTCTATTCTATGTGAAGAAGCTATGCTGATACACCTGGGATATGGACGAAAGAGCAAGTGGAATCTTGGAAGCCCATTGTGGATGATGTTCATTCCAAAGGTGGTATCTTCTTCTGTCAGATTTGGCATGTGGGAAGGGTTTCAAATTCAGGTACTTTCTTGTTCTAAGTTAGTCATGTGATCTAAGAACAGTAGCTAGAAAATTTGCTGTCTTTTTTATTGGGTGAACAAGAGATTTAACATTTTTCAATAAGATTATCACTTTGTATGTCCTAGAACCAAAACCCTACTCTGTCGGCTAGAGCAATACATTCTTGGGAAATTATTTTTGAATTATTTTAAGCTTATGCTGTCTTCTTCTCTACTGTTTCTTATGTCTTCAGATTTTTAATGAGTATGGATTTCATCCAGTTCCTGAATATCATAGCTGTAAAAGTTTATTAATCAAGTAAAAACCTAGACAACTAAAATAGATTATGCTTAGTGGTAAGGTAATTCAAATGGGAACAATTTTGTTGAAGTTTAAATTCTAGAATATATTAAATTTGTTGTTTCTCTTTAGTGTGTCCTCATCTCACGTTGTTTCAAACAGGTTTCCAGCCAAATGGGCAAGCCCCAATATCTTGCACAGACAAGGGACTGACCCCACAAATTTGAAGTAATGGCATTAATGTTGCACAATATACACCGCCAAGGAGGCTGAGGGCCGACGAAATTCCACAGATTGTCAGCGACTTCAGGCTCGCTGCAAGGAATGCTATGGAAGGTGGTAACTTCACTAACTAAAAATGTTGTGTAACTGAATGCATAAGCTTAAAATGATGGTTAGTTATGCAATTGTAGGTTTTGACGGGGTTGAAATTCATGGTGCCCACAGTTACCTTATTGACCAATTTATGAAGGATCATGTCAATGATCGAACCGATGAATATGGTGGATCACTAGAGAACCGTTATCGGTTTCCCTTGGATGTTGTTAAAGCTACTTGTGACGAGATAGGGTTAGAGCGAGTTGGAATTAGATTGTCACCTTTTGCATAATATTCAGAATGTTGGGATTCCAATCCTAAAGAACATGGCATGTACATGGTGAATTCCTTAAATAAATACAATATTCTGTATTGTCACATGGTGAAACCAAGGATGAAGAATCCTTGGGAAAAAGTTGAGTGCCCTCACAGTCTTGTGCCAATGAGGAAGGCCTTCGATGGCAGTTTCATTGTTGCAGGAGGTTATGATTGTGATGATGGCAACAAAGCAGTGACAGAGAACCGTGCTGATCTTGTCGCCTATGGTCGGTGGTTCTTGGCAAATCCAGATTTGCCAAAGAGGTTTGAGCTTGGTGCACTTCTCAACAAGTAGCAGAGGGAGACATTTTACACTTCTGATCCTGTCATTGGATACACTAACTACCCATTTCTTGAAGTGAGTTCATAAGGCTCTAATTTGTGTAAGACCACTTTCAATCTCAGCTGGTCCTAAGTGATTTCCGCCTTATTTTGACTATTCCAGGTTCACTTTGTGTAATAACCTTACAAGATGGCAGAAGAAGCCATTGGGCAGAAGTTAATTGTTTGTGTGTGCCCTGGCTTTTCCTATTTATGAATAACTTTGTGCTATTTTTGCATTCATGTAAGAGAAAGGGTATGCTTTATTTTGTTGCCCTCTAATATTACTACTCTTTTGATTGTAGTCATTCACTAATTGTTTGAATTATCTTTTGATGATAAACATTCGCCTTTCTTGACACAATTAAAACAATTCATCCAACTCCCTTTTTTTAACTAGAAGTCTTGAAATGCTCCCTTCAATTCTCCCAGGAAATCAATACCCTTGAATGGACCCTTTCAATTCTTTTTATAAGTAACAATTAGTCAAATAACACAAATTAAGTTACTAGTTAAAATTTATTAAAAACAATAAATATGTAAGAAATATAAATTTTTTAAGTATATTTTTAGTCATGGAGAGGATGAGCGTGTGAGAGAGAGTGGGTATGATAAGATGTGAAAAAGAGCCCATGGAAAAAATAATTAATTGAGAGTAAAATATAAAAAAGAAGTATATTAAGTTCTTATATAATCATAACTTGTTGTCTATACATCGAGTCAAATTTATAAAAGAAAATGTTGTATGCATACATACCAGACGGGAGGGAGTGGCAAGTTGGTCTTCAAAATATATGTGCCCATTTAGAAGAGCATTTGGACTCCTCAAACACACGTTTAACGGTGTTTTTTTAAATCGAGATAATCACCTTCATATATCTACCTCGTAAACCATAAAAGCACTTCTCCACTGATTTCCCAAACTGATTTCAAGCAGTACCTCTTCAACATTTATGTCTGAAGATAACAGTGGGCATTCTTGATGGTTCAAATCCAGGTTCCGTCGATTTTCAAGGTGTTTGGTGTGACTATGGAATTGGGTTTACGATTGATGCTACTGCTCCTTTGGATTGTGTGATCTCCAGGAAGAATGGCCGTACCAGGGGAAAGACTGATTCAGAGAAGATGGCCCATGATCACGGGTAGCGATTCATGAGCCCTGAGTCTTCTGCGATCAAAGGGAGATTAGTGTTGAATCTATTAGTTTCTTTATGATGGGACTCTGATTTTTTGCGGTGCATTAAATGCAATGGAACTTGCATTGTCTTTGGAAAAGCTGAATAACGAGAGGCTTCTTAATCTACAAAAGTTGGTAAATAAGAACGATGATGCGCAACTCACTGATTTTATTGAAAGTGTGTTTCTTGCTAATAAGATAGAATCCATCAAGAAGGTCTCAGAGTATGTGGCTCAGTTAAGAATAGTAAACAAGGTCGAGTGGTAGAGTCTTTAGTCCACAGCAATAATACACAGCAAAAGCAATAAGGACAAACAAAAGTGAAGTCCAAGCAATCATTTTTTATGAAAGCCAAGATAATGGAGATAGAAAATAATCTTTAGCGCAGTAGCAAACATTGGCACAAAGGCTTTGAAAGTTTTCTTCAATCGAATAAATGTGGAGAAACATCGAAATCTGGTGTTGAAGCTGCTAGATGCATTATATTTTTAAAGCACATAAGGAGCTGTCATTACCTTGAACTAGAAGTACTCCCCCGTGCATTGCACAGGAAGTTTATAATTCATAATTGTTACATATGTTCTGCAAAAATTTTAAATCTGTCATAAAGGTGGTGTTAAGCTCATCCAATTCTTTTCCTACACTTGTATGATGTGTGACCAAACTTTAACAAATTTTGTGCTTTTGTTTTTTCCCAATCCGATTAGATCTAAAAAATTGAATATAAAGGAGAAAATAGAAAGAACATCGCAGTCCAAATAAGTTTGTTACAAGTTCAAATGCAAGAAATGATTCCATGATGCTATGAAAAAGAGTGAAAAGACAAAAACGTTATGATAAGCATTAAACATGAATAAACATAGTCAAAGTAAGCGTTGACTATTTTACCAAGTTCCATACACCCAAAAAATAGAGAAATGTTAGGCGCAATTTTCCTAATGAAGATGAAAGCTCACAATAACTTCTGGAAATGTGATTTCTGGGTTTTATGTAAGTTTGGTATGTCAAGCACGTTGAATGAGTAAACCCTATTTCTCTTAGAGGTTGAAAAATTCTTACTCTACGAATGTTCTTTTGATGATGATCCCATGTCACTCTCATTATCAGTTTTAGAAAGATCATTTGCATTTGCCATCATTTGCAGGAAATTGGTAATCCTGATTCTGAAGTGTCAGCCCACTCCTTTCTTTTAAGAGATCAACACATGGATGAGTACCTTCAAAGACTGATGCTTTCAGCTACTCAGAAAAAGGAATTAGGGGAAAGGACAATTAAATAATGTAAATAAAAAATGGATTCATGTAAAAGCAGAGAGGGAAAAGAAAATAATTTTCATTTCTCTAGACAGTGACTCTTATCACCTACTCCAGTTCCAATTTCATAAAGCTAGCTCTTCCGTGTGTCATAAATGGGTATACATCACGTTCCAAAATCTCTATTCCAGCTATTTCTGGACTTGACAATGGTATCTGATTAAAATCATCAAAAGAATATGTATCTCACTTAATAATATAGTTCCCACCATCAAACCCTCAATGAACTGAGTCAACTGACTAATTAAATGAGTAACCAAATTGGTCCAACTTCTTACATACCGCAAAAGCAGCTACATTGCAAACACTTACTGAAAAAAAAATATATCACCTGAAAAGTGATCCTATTATCAATCTTTGAATGAGTCCAGTCAAAAAATTCTTTTCTTATTTTCCCCCAAATGCAGAAGCCAAGATGGTTATCCCAGGGTCCAACTCTTCTGCCATCACAAATTTCCTTCAGCCTCCTCAATTTCTCCATGTGGCAATTTCCTGTCCTGCAAGAATTTGATGAGTGGCTAAACCTCACTATGCTACACCATTAGGCCTATTCACATAGTATGACAATTTCATGAAGAAAATTTGAGCAGTAGAATATATTCATGATCATTTGTCATAAAGTTTACTGTGTTTAGAGCAAAGTAACATCCCACTGCTTTACATAAGTTTTGAATATAAAATAAGATGTTTTCGAAACATCAGCTAAAATTACCTGAGCTAAGGTTAGGTAAAGTCCAGGATGATATGCACCAGCATCTTGGCCCATACCTCTTGTTTCCTTACCAGCGGCTTCAAATTCCCAATCAGGCACTCAGATCCTGTCCACCAGAACCTAAGGAGAGGGGGGAAATTAATTGTAATGATTAGATTACTAAGCCCAAGAATGTAATTATAGCCGTACTCCAATACATGCTGTATATGAAACATCCATGAAATGAAGAAGGAATAACACTAATCTTGTGTACGGCTTAGTATCTAATAAAGCCACATATAACATAGGTAAGGCTTACTCGCTATTCATACATGGGAATAACCTGCTGATGACGTAATAAATGTGCTTTTCTTCGGGTCAAGTCATCATGGCAATACTTTAGTAGTGAGCAAAATATGCTGACTGGATTTTGTAGTGAGCAAACAGAATTCATAAGATTACATACCACTCACCAAGTCATCATGGCAATACTTTAGTAGGGCCAAGCCAACTTTGAAAACAATTACAACGCCCTGACAGACAAAAATGTCATTATCGTCATCATAAGTATCTTCATCATGCATAATATAGTAATTATTACAAATGTGGTTCTACTAAGAGTAATCATTGCTAACCTCGTTTGCTGTGTATAATATAGACATAGTTACCAGATACAAACCCTCCATTGGGGCATGAACAGGTCCTTTCAGCAATGCCACCAACAGCCAAAATGCATCTTCCTCACTCATATATAAAAGTAATAGACCAGCTAAGAATCCCATTCCCTGTATTTTTTAAAAGGTCAATCGCATGTGTATATATAATAATGCAAGGGGTGAGAAAATACCAAAACTTCCCATTCCCTGAATTCTTGAATGTCCTATTCTTCGGCTGTCCAGGTGCAATATTTGCTTCAACTTCCACCTAAAAATACAAAACCGCAAGGGGTCAGAAATAACGATTTACAACAAGAATTTAAGAACCCGTTCGGTTCCCGGGAAATCGAAGGAAAATTGGCCAAATTCGTCTTTCGTCTCTTCAAACCATTCCGACCCTATGAACATATGTTGTAGTTATAGTATGATGCCATGGTATGCCAGATAAAGCTTTCCACAAAGTCTGCTTATATAGATAGCTTTTCTTTATTTTGACAAAAGGTGCTAAACAGATTAGACACTCCACCTTCACAAAAGAATTAGATGGAAGACTCAGAATACCCAAAGTAGACTCCATCTTTTCATTACTAGCAAAAGATACTTCAGGTCGAAACCAAGCACAAGTGACATGAACCTATAGTGTGTCCACATCGGTTGGCTTTAGTGCACCACCTGATGGGGAAAATATAGTAGCATAAGATCAAATGCATAAAGAACTTTTTTCCCGGATGAAAACAAATTTTGAAGCTTCATGAAAAAAAATTAAAGCATTCATGGTAATTGTAACAACTCTTATTTATCCCTCTAGCTTCCATTATAATGATTTAGAACCAATTCATGGCCTCAAACAACTTACATTGTCAAAAAGGGACCAAAATGAAAACTTTCATTTTGGAGAAAGTTACTATTCACAGTTTTTCAGGCCAACTTTGAACATTAATAATTAATTCTAGAAAAATTTAAATGAAGTGTTTCTAACTTCTATTTAAAGCTTACAAATTCCTTTATGAGGGAAAAATACTCATTTGAACAGAAACTTTTCCAATTGGTACATTTTGCTTTGTAAAATGTACTGTTCATATGGTAATTTTTCATTTTCCCAAGATTTTTTGTGATTTTTCGCCAACTTTGGACAGTCATAACTTTCTGTACAAAACTCCAATTTCAGTGACATTTGGCTTACTTTAAACCTTGCAATGTGAAATATTTGTCCATAAAATTTAAACTCAATTGAAGTTCATTTACTCTATTTCACGATAGGGCAAAGTATGGGAATGATCAACCTTACTTCCAACACTTAGTCAAATTTCAGCCTTAACTTCATAAACCATCATTTTGGTTTCTAAACCTTTCTTTACCATATTAACCTACGTGATTAGGCATTTTTAAATCATACACTATTTATCATAAGTCCATGATACATTCACAGGTCATATTGCATGTTAAATTACAAACTTCAAACATAATAACATAAGGTTCATAATGAAATCCACAACATTGCACATGAAACTTTGCTTCATGAATCAACCACTTTCTCCTTACCCTTGAGTGTGCTTCCACCTAAAAATGGTTAGTGGGGGAGAATGAGATTTTTGGAAATCCCAGTAGCAAAACTATCTAACATACTTTCATAAAAATGCATGACAACTTTCTAAATGAATGTGGATTAATAAAAGTGTAACATGAAACACATAAATGCATATGGCCATAGCATGAACATGCACACATCCACACTTTCATCACCATAAAGTTCA
>JANTPZ010028350.1:0-19230 GCA_025593235.1 Vachellia pachyceras
ATTTAGAAGAGCTTTTAGGTCTTTTCATCTAAAAATCATACCTCATTTCCATGACATACCAAACATACTTTTAAACCTCATTTCCATTTCCATTTCCACATCCACATCCATATCAATTTCCATATCCATATCCATCAAAATGAATTCTGCGTATCAAACGAGGCATAAAGGTTCCTCCCACTGCATTTGATTTTCCTGCTTCAATCAATACAAGCACCATTGCTCCTTCAAGACATTTGAATTTATAGTTAGATGTGATTCATGAATTGGAATAAATAATATGTTCCCTTTTCAAATATATATATATATATATATGAAGGATTTTGGACGTACCTGTAGACCGATTGAGAGATGCATGCTTCTACAGATACCCACGCAGAATTCGGATCACAATGGTGGATCCAAACACAAGACACAACAAAGGCACACAGAGAGGAGAAAGAGTGTTTTTGGGAGAGGAAGAGACTGCAAGTTTTTCCAGAGAGCATTCTTCCCGTATGTGGGTCTGTCTCCTCAAAACATGGGATATGAATTATTATAATAATCCAAAAAAGCTTGCAACTGCCATTCTATCGTATTCTCCCAATAACTGTTCCCACTATTATTTGATTTTGAATTTTAAAATCAATTTTTGGGAAATTGCATTTTAATCCCATAAGACTCCATATTTACGCATTCATCCTAGCATATGGATTTGGGCCTAATCCACAATATATATATATATATAGCTTGTGCCTTTATTGAGACTTTTTTGTAAGATTTATGAATCCTTTAATTATCGATTTGCCAATGTATGATTTTTTCTGAACGTAGTTATAATTAACATACTTTATAACACCGTCAAATTAACGTAGCGGACGATAGGATGCGTAATTCGTGTTTATCCAAAGATCATGCATCTAATATATTATGTCCACGTAGTGCTATCTCATTAAGACATTTATTGTCTTTAAGTTTTTACTCTCTTTAAAAAATTAAAAAAACTTGTTCAAATTGTGATTAACTTAATCGATGATGCAGTAAAATGAGAAAAGACAATAAAGGGTTCATTCGATAAACCTCTGGTGTATTTGATGATGGTGCTAACAAAAATTTTGGAATTTGGAAACAGTACATACAAACACAGATTTTTTTTTGAGGGAATTAAAACGTGTTATTAAAACATTGTCTTGTTTTTCAATATTCTATATGTCGTGTCAAAACTTGACATATTTACTATGATTGTCCACTATCACGATTTCTAGCTTGCAATTATGAAGGTCTAATTAAGGCAACATGAATATTCATCACAAGCTATAGACTTTGATTTACATTTGTTATTTGTTTAAAGTTGTGATGTGAGTTTCTACTTTCAATTATTTTAATTAATAATTCTATCACAAGCTCTATATATATATACATCGTCTATTTCTAGTTGGGTTTAACAATCCAATCGGTTTATCTATCTGGGAAACAGACTTTCAACTACATATAAATGTATTGTGGAAAATTGGAGAAAATTTCCACATAGTTGCCAAATGGTACACTTCTTTCATCGTAAATTAAAACCTTTGAATATTTTACCATTTTTTTACTAACTTATTTTGTAAGCTTAGAAGTCTCTCCCTAGAGGGATGATCAAATGTCTATTTGTTTTAGTGGTAGAAGCTCAAATAAAACCTTTGACTTTTTCACTAACTTATTTTTCTTCGTCTTTTTTTTTATTTTCTTCCATTTTTCAATCAAATATCTATATAATGATACTTGTTTTCCATATAGCTGTCTAGAATGATTTTCTCCCCAAAAGTTCATTAACTTCTGAAGGCTTTTGCATCACTGCCTCGTATTTTGTTAAAAGGCAGATGATGAACAACGTCACATGGGGCTCACACCGTCACGAGGCTTTATTCCCAATCAGTGGCCTTCATATACAAGGGCGGAACTACATAGTTTTCACTGGGTGCATACACACATCCTGACTTTCAGAAAATTAGGTATATATTAGTACTATATGATTTATTTTGCATCCTCTCATTTGTTAGTTTTGAATCCACTCTAATTCTTTTCAAAAAATATTAAAAATATGTCTCATTTATTTTATCAAAATAATTTACACCCCTAAGGTCCTGGTAATTAATTCTCCAGCTCTGACAGGTGGCAAAACGAAGAAGGAAAGCGACCAGGCTGTCCACGTCGTCACTTCGCTGACAGAGAACAAACCCCATTCCTCCTTAACCCCCACGTCGGGTTAACTTAACCATATCACCCGGTCATTGCCTAACCCAAAGCCCAACTCTCCCCGCCGCAAGGTTTTTCTTTGAAAAAAATCCAAGAAAATTCAACATCCACAAGTCAACATCATAAGTTTTTTTTCTTTAGAATATATATATATATATATATAGTTTTTATCTTAACATGACCAAGTTCGTTCGAGGGGTATAACTTTATCTTCCTAACACAAGTTGACTGACTTAACTTGGTAAAGACTTACACAAAGAAAGATTGGCGATTGTGAGAGCAGTGTAGATATTATTTCATGCAAGGTGTTAGAATGTTTGAAAATTGAATTCACTAATTGTTGTGGTCCAATGTTTTGACTTTTGACCATTTCCATATAAAGATTAAAGGGGAAATTACACATAAGTCCTAAGGGGTAGATAATACTATAAAACAGTTCCACAAAATCAAGAATTAATGTGAAGTCCTGTGGGATTTGAGGGATATTATTTATAAAAGTGAAAAGATTAAATTGGCCTCCATTGAAAGTTCGCTCTGACGAATTCAAAAATCTATATTAACAACTGAAACATTTTAAATAATAACTTGAGTAATGCCAATGATAAGTAACAGAGTTCTGATATGCAAAATGCAAAGTATGAAAATAAAAAACCTATACCATGGATGAGTATTAACCTAAACTACCTAATATGCAAATCTAAAAAGGCTCTTACCCCAATTAGTAGAAAAGTGACACAAGTTAACTATAAAAAATCCTGAAAAGAGCTTAATTATTCAGATTAAAATATGACTACATCAATATTACTCCTCAAAAGATTTTAGTTGCACATAATTAAATCTGTATCGACAAATTAATTGATAATTTTAATAATTATGGTTACACAATTGACAAATATGTGTGTTGAAAAAAAATTAAATTTATATTAACAACTTAAACACTTTAAATAACAACTTAAGTACCACTAATGACAAGTTAGCAACATGTTCCATTAACTTGTCATTGGTGGTGCCCAAATTATCATTTAAATGCAATTTATTTATCAATACAGATTTTGAGTTTGTCGAGAAGTTCACCGGGGAGAACTTTTAATGAGGGTAATTTGGTCTTTTCACTTTTACAAATAATACGCCTCAGCTCCCATAGGACTCGACATTAATTTCTTGATTTTAAAGGATTTTTTTGTAGTATTTTCTGCTTCTTGGGATCTTTGTGTAATTTCCTCAAGATTAAATGGAGTGGCTAGCTCTAAGAAAATCTAGTGAGCAATAAATATTAATCATAAATAATAGGAATACCTATATCAAAAAACAAAAAAAAACATAACTAAAAAAATATCATACTCATGAAAAAAAGTGAGAGCCGGTTATTTTAAGATTAATCGTAAGAGGCATATGTTTCAACTTGTTTTGTAAGTCTAGAGATCTATTCTACTGCGACGGGTCAACTTCATAAGTTACTTTCTTTATAAAAATAAGATATATAAAAATAGTTTTTTCTCTCAAGGTGACTACGTTCATTGAACTGGTTTAATAGAGTTAACTGGCTTTATTAACTTAACTTGGTAGACTCAGACCACGAAAGATAGGGGACTGAGACCAGTGTAGATATTATTATACAAAGCATTGGAGTGTTTGAAAATTGAATTCATTAATTGTTGTGGTCCAATGCTTTGACTTTTGACCATTACCATATAAAGATTAAGGGGAATTCTTGCATGCACCAGGCGTTGAATTCCTCAAAGATTAAATGGAGTGGGCTAAAGAAAGATTGTCGCATTAATAAAAAAGATTCATAAATCTTACAAAATATTAAACCAGTCCAATCAACTTACTCACCTTAAGACTGCATAAATTGGCACATTAATAACAAAAAGATTCATAAATCTTAAATAAATATTCTCAATCTTCAATAAAAGTAAAAGCTACATACACACGGCAAGCCGACCAACGTATTTATTATAATTCATGAATCACATCTAACTCTATATTCAAATGTCTAGTAGGAATGATGGTACTTGCACTGGTGGAAGCGGTAACATCAAATGGAGTGGGAGGCACCTTTAATTTATCAGCTTCTCCTTCAAGCATTTGTATCACTGTTTTCATAGATGGACGATTTACAGGATGCCACTGAATGCACCAAAGTCCTACAATTGCTACTTTCCTAGCAATACTAATATCAACTTCATCTTCTATGTAGATGCTAAATTATGAAATGTGCAAAAATACGTATAACGTGATAAAAATAGTGAAAAAATAATACCGATAATTCAATTATTCCTTTTCAGTTTTGATGTTATTTGTACCTTTACTATTATTGACTTCCGTACAAATTTGTTACATGTTATCTCCTTGGAGTTTGGAGAGGTGAGGTCCTATCGCCTATGATTTACAGCACCAATTTCTCTTAGTCTTCTAAAAAATTTATTTACTTTTTTAAATATACATATTATAAGGTGAATTCTTAGCTGTTTATTTCTTTATTCATGTTATATTTGCCTTTACATTATATAGTATTTCAAATTAGTCTAGTTAGACATCAGGTTTCCCAATCTCATAGTACGCCAAACTTTTCTTTTTTTCGTGCCTCGTACCGGAACCAATCATGTTATCCTAGATTCTTTTTTTCTTTTTTTTTGTCACTCAAGGAAATATAAATTTGCAGGACTACTCAGGATAGCGAACATCCATATCAATAACGATTCTCTCTATGATTATAGGCCATCAAAGCCTCTGATAAAATTAGGAGAATTCATCGGAAGATTTGTTTTGCCAACCAAGATTTTTAATTGGCCTCGTATTCCTATCAGTTTTGTTGATTTACACATGTCGTAGAAGACACTTATCAATATATGAAGATATTAAAGATTTTATAAGACTTCATGACCTCATTCCAATAAGGTACTCTTACAAGGATATGAAGACAATGGCTGAAGGTTTCAAGAACAAGTTAGATGAAGGAGGCTTCGGCACTGTGTATAAGGAAAAGCTAAAGAGTGGACCTAACGTTGCCATCAAAATGTTGGGTAAACGCAATAAAGCTAATGGCCAAGAATTTATGAGTGAAGTGGCGACTATTGGGAGGATACACCATTTCAATGTGGTACACCTTGTTGGATTATGTGTGGAAGGAATGAAACGTGCTCTTGTCTATGAATTCATGCCTAATGGGTCTTTAGATGAGTATATTTTCTCTAAAGAGGAAGATGTCTCTTTTAAGTTATCTTAAGATATATGAGATATCTCTAGGAGTGACTCACGAAATTGCTTACCTTCATCACAGATGTGACATGCAGATATTGCACTTTGATATCAAGCCACATAACATTCTTCTTGATGATAACTTCACTCCAAAGATTTCAGATTTTGGACTGGCAAAACTATATGCCATCAATGATAGTATCGCTACTTTGACTGCGGCAAGAGGAATGTTGGGATACATGGCTCCTGAGTTGTTCTACAAGAATATAGGGAGAGTCTCTTACAAAGCTGATGTTTATAGTTTTGGGATGCTTCTGATGGAAATGACAAGTCAGAGAAGGAATTTTAATCAGCATGCAGAACATGCAAGCCAACTTTACTTTCCCTTGTGGATTTACGACCAATTTGATGATAATAAAGATATAGAAATGGAAGATTTGATGGAAGAAGAGAAGGATCTAGTAAAAAAGATGTTCATAGTAGCACTTTGATGTATACGACTGAAGCCCACCGATCGTCCTTCAATGAATAAGGTGATAGAGATTTTAGAAGCGAATGATGTGAACTGCAAATGCCTCCAAAACCATCTCTATATCCTAATGAGACACGCTTAGTGGATGTCATATCAAGCTCAAACAACATCCACTATTCTAGTACATTCTCATAATAGTTTAGTTGAGGGCACAAGTACCGGAAACTAACATCCGGCAATTGAGACATCAAAGCTGATTATACCTATTGGAACTTTTGAATTGATCATATTTGTATTTGATGGGAATATTTAGTTATTGCTGGGGTTTGGGCTTTTGTCTTAATAGTGTTCGGCATTTTTGTTCATATTAAAAATTTATTATATGTGTGTGATATGTGTAAATTAAGGTCATTAATCTCTCTCCAGCTCAAAATCCACTATTAACTTTGAGGCAATTAACTTTTTTTTAAAGATAAATAACCAAATTAACTAATATATTTGTTACTTTTTTAAATAAATTTATTCGAATTATAAACTCTTATATAATCTAATTATATATATAATTATTTTAAAATATGTGTTATGATTAAGTAATTTATTCTAATTTTTAAATAGAGTTAATACAATTTTGCGTCCCTCAAAACAACACTCATTTTGATTTTGATCCATCGAGTTTAATATTAGTGGTTTCAATTTCTCAAATTTATTTTTATTTAAAATACTGGTCTCAATAGCCAATTATTATTTCCCATCATCACTTGCTACCTCACCTAAAAGACTACCTCTACAAGAATTTGCAGAGATGGTGGATGTTGTAAGGCTAGAGTTGGCACTACCATCCATTAAAACCTTTTTCATTATGATACATAGAAGGTTTTGGAGGCATTTAAAGAGATGAAGTATTGTCAGTTTCTAATATCTCTATTAACTTATTCATTGAAGGGCAATCAACAGCCTTCAATTGTATGCACATAGTGCCACTATAAACATTTTCTTCGACAAATTCTTCTCTTCCTCACTTAAATCTTCCATTTCTATGTTTCTCTCTTCATCAAATTGGTCATAAATCCACAATGAGAAGTAAACTTGGCTTGAAGGTTTTGCATCTTGATTTAAAATCCTTCTTTTGCTCACCATTTCCATCAACAAGCATCCCGAAACTATAAACATTGGCCTTATAAGACACTCCCCAAATTCTTATTGAACAACTCTAGAGCCATATAGCATATTGTCCCTCTTGTTACAGTTAAAGTGACAATACTATCATCAACATAATATAACCTTATCGGTCCAAAATATCAAAGTGCAGTATATCACATCCATGATAAAGGTAATCAATCACATAAGCTATTTCTAGAGATATCTCGTATATTCTTTTATGATTTAGTGAGATATTTCCTTTAGAAAAAAAATAACATTATCCAAAGATTGGTTTGACATAAATTTGTGAGCAAGAGCATGCTTCGTTCCTTCGATACAGAACCCAACAAGATATACCACGTTGAAATGATGTATTCTACAAATTGCTGCAAGTTCACTGATAAATTCTTGATCATTAGCTTTGGATTCAGCCAACATTTTGAAGGCAACCTCAGGTTCACTACTTAGCTTCCCTTTATAAACAATTCCAAAGCCTCCTTGATCCAACTTAGTCTTAAAACCTTGGCTCATAGTCTTCAAACATTGGCTCATGGTCTTTAACTTCTTGTAGAAGTAGCTTATTGAAATGAGGTCTTGAACTCTCATGTAATCTTCGATGTTTTCATATATTGATAAGTGTATAAATCAACAATGTAGATAGGAATATTGTGCCCACAAAATATCTGACTATGATGTATGGGACAACACCTCTTCCTGTGAATGTGATTATTCCTAATGTGATTGCAAAATGTGTTAGACCAAAATCGTAGTCTTCATGGTGAGCGTCTTATCCTTCCTCACTACTTGGCCTAGTCCTGGGACACGTACATGTATATGAATTGGTTTAATGACAAAAATAAAGTATTTTTTTAAACTAAGACTTATTTATCAAATTATCGCATATATTTTGAAATGTAATTAAAAAATATCTTAAACATTAAATTGTTAATCTGCAAATAAAATATTTATGAGCTTTTACCCAAAAAAACGTTTGTCACCATACACTTTTTTTACATATGCATATGTAATGGTATTAACTTATATTTAACAATCATGAATAATCATTGGTATTTGTGGACCTCCAAAAAATATAGTGTTGAATGCACTTTGAAAACTAATTCGTATTTTGCACTTTCTCCAAATTTTAAAGGGTTAAAGGGCAAAAATGCCCATGTACTATGGTGCATAAAGCCATAAATGCCTATCAATTATAAAAAAAGGTTGTAAAAATGGCAGTGCCTCAATGATAGATAACTAGATAAAACATGAAAAATACAAGAAACGAGTAATATGAACCTTACCCTTTTGAATTCCATAGAGATAATCTGAAATAAAATTTTACAGAAGTCAATACCAAGGCAGAGATCAATTAAAAATAATTAAGTAGACTAAATATAGCATTATCTCAACATATAACAATGTAACAGGAGAAATAATTATCTACTTCCAGAGTGCCGCATCATCCTTACTATAACCAATAATAATGATTCAAGTGTCATTTATTGTAGATCACATATTCCATAAATTTCTTCTAATTATTTCTCTTTTTCTATAATAAAATAATCTCACATGCTTGTATCTTCTAGATCATCAGGCATTCAAAATTGTATAAAAATGTATCTGACATAGGTTACGATGTCATTCTAAAATAAAAGATTGATGGTGAAGAGCATTGCAGTACTTTTACTTTAAAACATTGGAATAAAGCTCAGCAGAACCATTCCACCATAAAAAAAAAAGAAATTTTAGCAATTGTTTTATACATTAACAAAAAATCAAAGCGATTTGTTAAATCAAATGTTTTTTATTCGGGTTGATTGTAAATCTGCAAAAGATATCTTGCAAAAAGATGTCAAAAACCTTGCATCGAAACAAATTTTTGCCCGTTGGCAAGAAATTTTGAGTATTTTAATTATGGAAAAAGAGAAATAATTAGAAGAAATTTATGAGTTGTGGGATTCACAATAGGTGACACTTGAAACATTTTTATTAAGTATAGTATATAAGAATAACGTGACACTCCAAAATTATATAATTTTTTTCTCATGTAACAGCATTATCACAAAATTGTTGGCAAAACAGTGAAAAACACATTTATAAAATTATGTAGAACCGTTACCTTCCGCCAATACGCGCAACTTTGTTAACTTATCTGCATCACACACAAATAAAGCATTATCTTAATTTAAGACTCGTGGGACGATTATATGCAGATAATTAAGGTATTATTTAACTAATTAGTTTTTCTATTAATTAATTAGTGATTTTGAAAAAAATGAGGTGTTCAATTAAACTCCCCTTAATTTCATATCATATTCAAACAAGTCCTTAATCTTTAAAATATAATTAACAACATTAAATCTATCACAACTTCTTAAGTCTTGGAAAATTAGTAACATTAAATATTTTAATTAATTTTTTTACCACCCTTAGCCTTGCAATTTTGCTTTATACGTATTGTTAACGGATGTATAACAGCTAACAGAATAAAATTAAATAATTTAATTAAGAGAGAAAAATGTACAGCTACCAAATTAAAAATTAAAGAAAACGATAGGTGCTTCAAGTGTGGTTTGTCTAAATTTAATCGATTTATCTCAAATTGCCCCTACTAATGCCCTTCAACAATAATAAAGCAAAAGAGATTAATGAAAGGAATTAAGGAAAATGATTATGGTGTTTTAGAAAAAAATGAAAATATCCCATATTAACTAGCTAACATCCTTGATTTAATTAAATTAAGTTACTAAATCCTACATATAGGATCGGAGAGGAGTGAGTTTCACTTGAAACTTTATTTTTGTGCAGAATCCATGCATCTTTGATTGATATGTAAATAATCATAAAATTTTTTATGTTATGTGTGGATAAATAATGTAGAAAATTAATCATAGGGATAAATATAAGAATTTAAAGGGTTGATTCAAACTTCATAATTTCTGGAAAATGGTTAAATATAAAATTTAAAGCAGAAAGGAAGGTGACTTACTGCATGCATTTCCTTCATGCACAGTGATTCCTTTGGAGCTATAACATTGTGGAAAATCCCGAGCACATTGGAGGCTCAGAGTTTCACGGTTTAAAGAACAGAAACTGGAAATTGGACAACTGTGATCAACACAAGCTCATTTCCACCACAATACCTCTAATCCTTTAGACATCTCTCTGTGAATTTCGGCGTATGATGATAAGTTGATTCCATTGTTACCTACCTGTGAATCCCAATCTAACAAAATGGTGGCCACCGATTTCACCTGACATTGAGGTTTTAATTCCTTAACCAGCAAGTCTCCTGCTACAGCTTACACATTACCTTTGGATTCCCAATTCACGCATGGAGATGCATTGAGGTACGCTGCGTCGTCCCTCACTGGATCGCTGCAGTTCAGGTACACAACATGCTTGAACGAAACTTGTAATGCTAGTCGCCTCAAATTTGCGCCGTAGGGATTACTGCTATCGAATTCCATGTTTAAGAGGTAAGTTTCGGTGAAATTGGATTGGGATAAGTAATAGCGTGGGAGGGAGGAGAAATTGCCCGCTTGAATTCCAGGATCTACGAGTCTGATTGTGTAGTTGTTGTAGTTTATTACTAGTACTCTGTATCTTCCGTTGTACAGATGAAAAAGAGTGAGGTTGTTTTGGCAGGCAAGCTCATATTTATGATAGCCGCAGCTGGGTGGGTCATCTCAGAGACGAAATGGATATGAGATGTCTGCGATAATGCCGCAATGAGAAGGAGCACAAATTTTGTTCTTTCCCTCACGTCGTTGAGAATGATTTCCAGCTGCTTCACCTCTCTGGATTGTCATCCTCCTCACTTCTTCAACACTACCCATGATCCTACATGATAGTTGTTTAACTTTTTTAAAAAAAATTAAGGAAACTAAATATATAATTTAAAAGCATTTATTTATATGTATTATTATATTATATATTAATTTATAAGTCAAGTAAATTAATTTAAAAAATAATAAATATAAATAGTTTAAAGTGATGTATATAGCTTTATCTAACTAGCTTTTATATTAATAAATGAAAAAAGTAGGTGTAATGAATTATTGAAAAAAATATACAAATCAGATAATAACTGAGTATTGTTATCAAAATACAAACTGATATGCTAAACTATAAATTATTACCATATTTGACCTCCCTTTTCATTTGTAAAGTTTCATTTTACATCACTGGCACTCTCTCTTTGACGCCTATGAGATTGTTCAGAGACAGTGTATGTCGCCTGGCTAGAGGAGGACCCATCATCTACCAAAACTTGTTCATTAGGATATGAAGAATGTTTCGGGGCATTTCAAGACTTTCCATGTTGTTTGCTTCAAACATCTCTATTACTTTATTTATTGAAGACGATTTGCGGGCGTTAGTGGTATACACTATAGTGCTAAGACACTCCCAATATTTTTGTAGATTAATTCAAGAGGCATGTATCCTATTGTCCCTCTTGCTGAAGTCAACGTTGCAATACTATAATCAACAGAGTATAATCTTGAGAGCCCAAAATATAAAATCTTTGGATTAAACTAATCATCAAGTATAATATTGTAAAGCTTGATATCAAAATGCAATATACGAGCTATTCTTAGAGATATCTTGTATATTTTTTATCACTCAAAGAGATGCTTTTTTCTTTCAAAAATATATATTTATCCAGCGACCAGCATAAACTCATAGCCAAGAGCACGTTTTATTCCTTCCACACAAAATCTTACAAGATGTACCACGTTAAAATGATGTATCCTCCCAATTGTTGCAACTTCACTAATAAATTCTTGGCCATAAGCTTTGGATTTGTCTAACATTTTAACAGCAACATCAGATCCACTCCTTAACTTGCCTTTGTAAACTGTGCCAAAGCCTCCTTCACCTAACTTGGTCTTAAAACCTTTGGTCATTGTCTTCAAATCATTGTAGGAGTACCTTATTGGAATGAGGCCATGAAGCCGTATGAAATATCTTCTCTTCTACGACATATATAAATCGACAAAACTGATAGGAATATGAGGCAAATTAAAAATCTGGCTCTGATGGTTGGTAAAACAAACGTTCCGGTGACTTTTCCTAATTCTCTTGCAATCACTGATTCGTTAGTAATGTAGTCACTATGGTAATCGCAAGTTAAATTCATCCCCACCATTTCTCTCAGTTCTGCAAATGTTCATCAACTGGGATGAGTAGGCTTGATTCCAAGTTGTTACAAAACCAAAATAGCCAAATTGAACACTCCGCTATTGAAACCAGTAGATTTATTTAATAAAAAAGCAGCAAATTGAAAAAAAAAAAAAAAACTCACGATCATGATAAAGAAAATTAGAAAGAGAGAAATATAAAATAGGTATGACGTGGACTACAGAAAGCTACCTGTTGCAATTCCATCTGTAAGAAAATTTAGCACAAGTCAGAGACGGCAAGGATTTGAATAACACAACAAAACTATAACTAGTGTAAAAATCAATGAGCCAATGGAGATGAACAGTTGTTTCTTTTAAATTTTTACGATCAAAGGATTGGACACTCTTATTAAATGGAAAGGGGGTTTGATTCCTGAGATCATCGTAACGTTAGAAAGACATCTCATTCTAGAGCGCAGCATGCAATTAGAAACTAATTCTGCAATATCCCAACTAATAGAGTGTAGAGCTTTGCTTTTGCTTTGTGTAATAGCTGAACTCCTTGTTGAAAATTCTTCTATTGGAAAAAAGGAAAAATTGGCGGGCTCACACATCAGAAAATTGGCGGGTTCTTACAGACACAGACAATCAGATGTCTCTCAGTAATCACAAAATATGCTCATGTGGCCCATGTTTCAAAAGTAATGATGAAAATTTAAAGGACTAAATATTGTATTAACATTTTAATGCAATTTAAAAGGTTTATATGTACACACTCCCTCCTTTAGATATATGTTGTTTATAAGTTTTTACTCACTTTAAAAAAAATTAGGAAAACTTGTCCAAAGTGTGATTAACTAAATCGGTGATGCCATAAAATGAGAAAAGATTATCAAAATTTGGAAGCAGCACAAACACAGATTTTGTCCATTATCACGATATCTAGCTTACAATTATAAAATAATTAAGGCAACAGGCGGAATAATTTTGTTATTTGTTTAAAGTTGTGATATGAGTTTCCAGTTTTAAGTATGTTAATTAATAATTTTGGGAGATATATGCATCGTCTATTTCTAGCTTGGCCTAAAAATCTAATGGACTTATCTATTAGAGAAACAGATCCTATATAACAAAATTATATTTGAAACTAGAAAGTTTTCCACACGGCATTGCCTGCCTAATAGTATAGTTCTTTCATCACGCTTAAGCCCAAACAAGTGCTTATGGATCCCATTTATCTTGTTTGGGTATTTTTTTTTAAGAAAAAAAACTGATTGATCGTGATTTCACTCTCCAGCATAACCGACCAGAGACGTGATTCTGGGTTGGGAAAATCACGATCAAGCTCCACCAACAACAAGAATTTGTTTGTTCGATTTCTGGCAAAAACACACTGCACGTTCTTCCTCTGAGGGATGATTGAAATATATTTTCATATTTAATTAAGTGAATTTCAACTTGTATTCTATCATGTTAGACGAATCTATATACAGATTTTTTTTTACTTGAGTTTAACTTGCTTTGATGCTTCTGAATTTACCTTGTTTTTTACTTCTTTAAGTTTTTGGTTCCTTTTAATGATCACATGCATTATTCATATACGCCTTCATCTGAGCTTTCATACACCTAAATTACCCAATCTGGTTCCTGTTGATGATCATATGCATTTGTTGTTCTTTTTTGTTATCTTTCATTCAAATTGTACGAACTTTTTATTTTAAGATACAAATTGTTTCTTTGCCCTTTAGCCTTGTTATATCTTTATATGTTTCCTATAAACTCTATTAATTCTTTTCCTATAAGCTGTGACATTTATTAATCTTAGAGATACATCTTTGTGTCGTTATATTTTTATATCTTTCTCCTTTTTAGTTATCAGCTCTATTATTTTTTGTAGATATCAAGTCTATCGATTTTTTTAGATAATAAAATCTTTTATAGAAATCTTGTTTGTTTAGATATCAACTATTGATTTTTTAGATAAAAGTTGTGATATGCATTGATTTTAAAGATATATCTTGAAGGAAATGATGATGAGGATCAAGTTTTTCTATTTAAATATTATTTTCATTTATAATTTTGATCACTCGATTTTATTTTCGTACTCGTGTTACTAAATTGGTAATGAGTTTGTATATAAATGTCTTTTACTCAATGTTAATACTTGTAGTTTGCATAAATTCTTAAATTACTATTTATAGTGGTAACTATAAAATGACAACAGTACTTGAATATTCATGTCGTTTATTAAATTATATTTTATAATTAGTATTATTAAATATAATTATGAAAATTTAGCAACTTTATTAGTATGATACCTTTTTAGTAATTATATATTCAAACGCGATTTTAATTAATAAAATACATGGTTGCGGTCGAATTTAATTATGATTATGAAGCTCTTTAGATTTGCAGGCCACATTTTCTCTACGAAAGTTGCAAGTAATGTGAAAAACTAGAGATATTTATCTTTGTTCTTTATATCGCATTCAGTGTTGTAGATTTTTCCATGTATTTTAAGCATTCATGTTTTTTAATGTAAAAAATTCATCTTTGACAAGGGCAAGTCGTAATTGAAGAAAAGTTATAACCATTGAATATATCAATAGTTGACCTTATTTAATCTCTACAAAAATTAATTGGCATTCATATTAGGTATCAATGTAGTATTAAACAATGAAATGAAAACAAACATGTGTAGTTTTCCCCCAACACACGTACTTGCAAAAAGACTTGTATTAAATGAGGCCTCCACATTCATAAAAAAAATTGTAAAGAGAATATAATTATATGTCCAAAAATTAAAATGATAATCAAGAAATGGACAGCAAACAATGCAAAGAAATATCTAAAGTTCCTCCTTTTATTGTCAGGCCTATTATTGTTATGTCTTTATTGGGTTAATATATATCTCTCAAATTTATTCTCATTTTAATTTCGGCCCTTTGAACTTTATTTTATTGAAAGTATTAATCCACCTAATATAATAAAAGTCCAGAGGAAAAAGGTTTGCATACAGGGAGGGTAGATCGAAAGATTTAATACCCGTTTGGGAAACCAGTGGATAAATACTTTTATGGTTTACGAGGTAAATATGTGAATAAGATTTCTTAATTTACGAAAAAATATTGTTGAACGTGTGTTTAGAGAATCTAAACGCTCTTCTAAACAGGCAATCTGAAAAGGAACACTAAGAATGGGTGGACATGTCCGAAGGCCAAAAGGAGGAAAGTTCATGAATAGATTTCCCAGGGTTCTTCTCAGGTCTCCAAAGAGAAGCTGAAGAGAAATTGGAAAACTTGGAGGGGAGTGGAAAATTGAGATTCAAACCTCAAGAGACAAGACACACAAGAGATCAGTGTTCGGATCTATGATAACAAATGAGCTGGTCCAAGTTGATATGGAGGAATGCATTATGTAAAGTCCCACATCGGTTGGGAATGAGAACGAAGCATGTCTTATAAGGATATGGATACATTCCCCTTGTAGACGCGTTTTCTGGGTAGCTACGGCTGCACCTAGAGGAACAAAACCCTGCTCTTGGCTACGCCTGCAAACAGGGACAATATCTGTGAGGGAGGGCGATGGGATGTTATAAGTGGTATCAAAGCCAGGTTTCCGGTCGGTGTGCCAGCGAGGACGCTGGGCCCCTATAGGGGGTGGATTGTAAAGTCCCACATCGATTGGAAAGGAGAACGAAGTATGCCTTATAAGGGTGTGGATACCATCCCCTCATGGACGCGTTTTCTGGGTGGCTACGGCTGTAAACATGGACAATATATGCGAGGGAGGGTACTGGGATGTTACACATTACATTTTTTGTGGGAAAAGGAACGGAACAGGAACGTAAGTTCAAATATAAGCAGTGGCGGAGCTGGACCTTAGGCTAGTGGGAGCAATTTTTTTATTTTCAAACAAATGATAACAAACTTACAAGTATAAATTAATTTGAGTGGGTTCAAATCTTAAAAATCAGTTGGTGCAAGCAAAATAAAAATCCAATAGGTATTTACATAGACACTCGAAAACTGAGTGGGGGCAATTACCCATACTCAGTCCAACGTGCCTCTACCTCTGAATATAAGAGTAATAAGATGAACAGCATTGTTTTTGGGGTCTGAAAGGGACACTCGAAATTATCGGAGGAATTGTTCTTCATTTTGACATCCCTCTCGTAATGTATAATTAGATGAAAATTTCACTCCTAAAATTTCTAACTTCGGTCTAGCTAAATTGTGTTCCAAAAATCAAAGTACGTTGTCTATGACATCAGTAAGGGGAACACTAGGATATATTGTATATGGAGTTTTCTCTTGCAATTTTGGAATTATGTCCTGCAAGTCATATATTTATAGTTACATAATGTTGCTTCTAGAAAAGGTTGGCGGAAGGAAATATTTCGATAAAATCAAGAAACTTTTCAAGTTCTACATCTAGAATGATCCATAATTTGAATGAAGGAGGAGACAACACTATTTACATAGAAGATGAAGTTGGCCTTGTGATCGCTAGGAAACAATTAACAGTAGGATTTTGGTGCATTCAACGGCATCCAATAAATCATCTATAGATGAAAACTGTTGGTACAGGAACCGAATGAGCTCACTCCTGAACTCTTAAAACACTCTTAAAACTCTCAACTCAACTCTGCTCAATATAATGTAATGGCCTCCTATTTATAGCAATGGATGTCCAACAAAAATGGAAAAGAGACTGCATGTGTTCACATGATTATTCAACAATGGTTGCTCTTCCTCTATTTTCAACAATGACTGCTTCTCATGCTCTGCTTTTCGGTGCTCTGTCTAGCTTTCGGAGCCTCCCTGTTTTCGGTGGATTTGTTGCTTCTGTGTGCTGCATCATTCTCCCCGGGTTGGGTAGGACTCGCCCTTGAGTCAATTTCACCATTATCGTCAAGATATGGACCATCAGCTTGAGGCAACTTGGCGTTCGGTTGTATTGGAAAAGCTTGCTCCATAGATGGAACCAAACTAAGTCTCCTACATTAAAGATCCGTTGTTTCATGCGCTTGCCCGAACAACTTATGTTCAATCCTTTCATATGTCTCAGCACTTTCCTGTTGCTTATCAAGTAAAAGTGTGAAATATGAAGAATTAATGGGTTGAGTATTAGGCATAACTTCAAATGGAGGCTTCCCAGTTGTTTGGTTGAAATTCTTCATTTGGGTTTCAGCATTCATCACTTTGTGTTCCTCCTTGACTACGACTGTGTGCAGACTTTGAATAATCATCAAAATCTCTCATTGATCTGCTGGTGTATTCTCCTCATCATAAATCGGCTCGGTTTCATAAAATGTAATCTCCTCTTCATCTTCATCAGGCTCTTCATAACGCTTCCTGCTTTACATTCAGGGGTTTCTCTGCGTTTATCAATTAAAGCTTGTAGCTTTAAGCTGCTGTAGTTGACGTCTCAACTCATCTATCTCTACTTCATGCACTGATCTGCGTCTTGGAGGCATTCTGAGAACTAGATTGCAAGTTTAGGGGTGGGAAATGAATAGTTCTTTCGAAGGGGTAAAAGTGGTAATTTAGTAATTCATAAATAAAAATAAATAGAATAAATTAAAAATATTAAATATATAAATATATTTTAAATATATTAATTATTATAATTATATTAATTATTAATAATATATATAAAATATATAATAATTAATATACACACACATATGAGGGGCAGAGGGACGCGGTGCTCCTCGCGCGAGAAGCACCGAAACCCGTTCCGTGTTGTGAAGGAAAAGATGGAAGGAGTGGGAGCCAAAGTCAGGTTCCCTTATTTTTTTTTTGGGGGAGATTTACTATTTGGTCCCATGTAGTGAAGATATTTAGCAAATGGTCCCAAAGTTTAAAAAATGGTCCCATTGATAACACGAGGTGTTGTCAATGCAGCGCATGGGGTTGTCACTTGACAACCCCTGACAACACCATGTGCTGTACTCGTGTTGTCAATGGGACCATTTTTTAAATATTTTAAACTTTGAGACCATTTGATAAATAAGTCCTTTATGTGGGATCAAACAGTAAATTTCCCTTTTTTTTATATACACCGTCAGGTTCCCTTATGGGGCGTAAAACAAGTGATAGCTGATGACAACAATGCCCATGGGTCCAATACAAGCAAGATTGGTGAATCATATAGGGCCCATATCTATTTCCCCTTTGGTGGACCCGAATCGCATTAATGATGTTGGAGAATTCCACACAACCTAGAGGGCCATGATAGTGGGCTCAGATTTTGTAAGGGAAGGGAATTTGGACCAAAAAAGAAAGGCATAATGGTTCCTAAAAGTCCAGAGGAAAAAGGTTTGCTTACAGGGAAGATTGAAAGATTTAGTGTCGATTTGGTAAGGTGGTGGAGAAGTGCTTTTATAATTTATGAGGTAAATATATAAAGAAGATCTCCCAAATTTAAAAAGGAACGCTGAGAATGGGTGGACATCTCCGACGGCCAAAAGGAGGAAAGTTCATGAATAGGATTCCCAGGGTTCTCAGGTCTCCAAAAAGAAGCTGAAGAGAAATTGGAAAAGTGGGAGAGGAGTGGAAAATTGAGTTTCAAACCTGAGGAGACAAGACACACAAGATCGGTGTTCGGATCTATGGTAACAAATGACCTGGTCCAAGTGACTTGAGCACGGGCAGATCTACCTTGTGCTGAGGGGGTGCAGTCCAGAAAATTAGGTATATATTAGTACTATATGATTTATTTTACACCAACTTATTTGTTAATTTTGAACCCACTGAATTTTTGCTCAAATTCTTATCAAAATATGTTAAGAATAAATCTCACTTATTTTATAAAAAAATAGTCTGCATCCTCTAAGATAAAGTCCTAGGTCCACCAGTGGACTTGAGAGATATTATTTGTAAATGTAAAAAGACCAAATTAGCTCCATTGAATGTTCGCCCTGACAAATTCAAAAACCTGTATTGATAACTGAAATATGTTAAATGACAATTTGAGCACCATCAATGATAAGTAACATAGTTTTGATGTACAAAATACAAAGTATAAAAATTAAAGACATATACTATGGATGGGTATGATTTTGAACTA
>JANTPZ010028351.1:0-16546 GCA_025593235.1 Vachellia pachyceras
GAAGAAGGCCAATGTTGTTAATTTAGATGATCAAACTTTGATCATTAATGATATGTAAGCAATTATGTGGATTAAGAGAATGAAATTTGGTAACATTACATAAGCCACGGTTCAATTCCTAATGTATCGTTTCAGCTTGTGATGTATGATGACAATAATTTGATGCTCCCTTACATATATGTTTCAACAATTATCCTTTTTCATTTGTCCAAAACGTTACTTTTAACTATATAGTTATTTCTTATTGGTTACATCATCCCCGGTAAAAATCATATATTCATATTTTTACAAAAACAAACTCACTGTCTTCTTCAATCAGAAAAAGACAAAAAATTACTTGAAAAATGTTCATAAATTAAAAGATATTTTTTTAAAAAAATTTCAAATTTCCTGCGGATTTACCTGCAAATTTTCCTACGGATTTTACTTGCGGATTCTACCTGCGGATTTTACCTGAGAAAAAATCTGCAGGTAATTACCTGTGGATTCCAAATCCGTAGGAAAATAAATTTCTACGAACCTTATATCTGCGGATTCCAAATCCGCAGGAAAATTGTTTCCTACGAATTTTTAGCCAAAATTAGTAGGAATAGGACATTTTTTTGTAGTGTTTGAGGTTGGTGAGATTAACGTCTCAGTCAAGGAGGCTGAGATCCTTGAGGATTAGGATATGGCAAGGGTACAGATATATCCAATGTGACAATCTACACAAAATCTATAAGTTTGGACTATAATAATTTCACAAGAGGTCTCCCACATATGGCACAAAATGTCTCCGAGTTTAGGGGAGCTCACAATTCCTTTACAGGATCTATTTCCCCATTATTGTGTCATCCACAAAGTAATGGGGAAAACATGTTGTCTAGTTTGGATTTATCATATAATCATTTGAGTGGGACACTTCCTGATTGTTGGGCCGATTAGAAGCAACTAGATTTCCTTGACTTGCAGAGTAATAAGCTAACTGACAAGGTTCCTCCCTCCATGAGGTCATTGAACCTTGGGATGTTAGATTTGCGTGATAACAATTTATCTAGCAAATTTTCATTAGACCTGTCAAACAGGATAATTTTGCAGTACCTTCTTCTTTAAGGAAATGAATTCTCTGGAAGTTTGCCTACTACAATGCCATCAAGTTTGGTGGTTATCAAATTGAGGAACAACCAATTTATTGACGAGATTGCATTACAACTTTGCCACCTCTCGTTTCTTATGATATTAGATTTTGCTGATAACAAGTTTTCTAGGTCCATACCTCATTGCCTATATAACATCATGCAATTAATCGGTCAAGCTTTGAGGGTAGAAATCATAAATGTACTAAAGGAAGAGAATTAAATTATGCTCGAATTTGGTTATTGTGGGTGATTGATCTGTCCTCTAACAACTTATCTGGAGAAATTTCTAAAGAATTATTCAGTATCAAACAGATTTGGTCCTTGAACTTGTCTCACAACCATTTGAGTGGAAAGATTACTAGAGAAATCGGAGGCATGAAAAATGTGGAGTCTCTTGATCTTAGTTACAACAAACTTTTTGGAGAAATTCCTTCCACCATTCTGATCTGTCTTTTATTGCTTGGTTGAACCTCTCATACAACAGCTTGATCGGACAAATACCAACAGAGACCCAAATTCAAAGTCGTGATTCCTGGAGTTTTGTTGGCAATCTTTACCTCTGTGGAGACCCTCTTCCAAAATAGTGCAACAAGAAAGAAAAACTCACAAAATAAAGCCGTCGGCTGAAGAAAATGAGCATGACACTTTTCTGAAGGCGTTGTATCTTGGTATGGGAGTTGGATTTGCATTGGATTTTTGGGTAGTTTGTGGCTCTCTCTTCCTCATCAGAGCATGGAGACCCAAATTTTTTCTATTCTTTCACTATCTGATAGATCAACTTTATCTTGTTGTTGTTCTCAAGTTCAAAAGATTTCGTGAAATACTGGGAATAAATTAACGTTGAGGTAAGAGATTAATTGTGATCATCTCTCCTTTTGTGAAAAATCTTTTTTCTTTCATTTGAATAAGCATTTATTTCAATTATTATTATTCTCCTTCTTTTTCTTTTTAACTGATTTCATTTTCGGTTGTTTAGTGTTGAATATGTTTGATCTTTTGGATAGATGCAAATGCAGCAACAAGCAGTCGGTACTCTATTCTCAAGTTCGGGTTTTATCAATGGACTTACTTCTTCAAGAAATAAACAGCTTTGTTGTAGTTACACGTGGCATGGGCTCTCATATGTTTCATATTGAATATACTTTCATTATATATTAGATTCTGCGGATATATAGTGAGAAAAATAAGATTTTGTAAAGCTGATTACTCCATTCAATTTATCCTAAATATAAGAACTATGTGTATGGTATGTTCTCTTGTTGCTAAGAATTGAAGCATTTGTTAAACAGTTTTTGGTGTCACAAATAATTTCACTTTGATAATTTTCTCTATCGTTCCTTTGTGATTACTATATATAGAAACACATACAAATCTAATTAACATGACATAACTTGGTAACATTAAGGGATCAGTTACCCTTGAACAAGACTCTCACAAGATAAATTGTATGTGTTACAATTAAAATCCATGTCACAATAGCTCAAAAACATGTACTCTCTCCAAATTTGATTTAATAGGAACACAAAAGCAAGTTAGGATTACTTTTCGTATAACGTGGTTGAAGGTGAAGTGGCATATATTTAGAGCTTGTTTGGAAATTTGGTAGAGAATAGCTTTTACAGAGTTCGAGTAAAACCTATATTTTGGATAATAAATTTAGAGAGAATATCTTTTACGGATTTTAAGACAAAACTTAGATTATAAAAATGTGATTGTGTTTAGGAAGTTATGGTGAGAATAACTTTTATGGTTTCTGAAACAAAAAGTAACTAGAAAAGTTGAAAGAGAAAGAAAGAAAAAAGAGGAAAAAGAAAATTTATTCGAAGAGAGTGTGTAATTTAACAAGAAAATATCATTTTAAAACCTAGGTTTCTAACCAAAATAACGTTTCCAAAAAATTTGAGTACTTAAATAAAACATAGGTTTTACCACAAAATTTAGGTTTTATAACTAGGAGCCAAACGAGCTCTTAAGAGAAGTTTGTATAAAATCATTTGAGGTGAGTGGACGTGTTCTGAGAAGCTACTGAAGGTATCGACAGGGATGGCTGATCAAGTAATATAGAATCATATGAAAAAAGATAGAGAAAGATTGAAACACACTTTTCAATAATTGATGCAGATATGTTTTGGAGGTTTTTAGCAGTGGTTGATTATGTTTATAACTCAAACAACTTGATTTGTGGAGACATATCCAATGTCACACTATTAGCAAATTTTTCTAACTTTGATGCATCTCACAGCTGTCAGAATCTATTTTTTCTATTGTTGTGCCAAGTGGAGAGAAATGGGGAAAGCAAGTTGGATTATTTAGACTTATCGCATAATCATTTCGTAAAATAGAGTACAAAATCTATAGACGTGCTACATTATAGGAGCACTTCCTGATTAGTTAAGATTTTTGTAACGAGTTATTAAATTGAGGAACAGTCAATTTGTAGGAAATATTCCATCACAATTGTTCAACCTTTCTGATTTGACAATACTTGATCTTGCTGAAAATATAAGCTTTTTGGGTCAATACCTCATTGCCTATACAGCACCACGCCTCCACATTCTGTGGCTTTTTGGCCAAATGAAAAGATTTAAATATTTACTAAAGGAAGAGGATAAGACTACCAAATGGAACATGCTCTAGATCTTACAAGTAGGATTATTGCAATTTTAGCTAATAGCTTGTTTAGAGAAATTCCTAGATAATTGTTTAGTGTCAAGCAAATTTTTTCCTTGAACGTGTCTCAAAATCATTTGACTAGAAGGACTGCCAAAAAATTAAAATTGGAGGCATAGAAAACTTGGAATCTCTTGATCTCAGCTATGCTTTACGGGGAGATTACTTCAACGATATCTAATCTATCTTTTCTTACTCTATTGAACCTCTCGTACAAAAATTTCACTTGGCAAACTCCAACAGGAACCCTAATTCAATGCTGGCAATCCTAAACCATGTGGGGATTCTCTTCCAAAGAAGTGTAACAACAAAAAAGAAGAAACTCGCGACTCAATTGTAGCTAATGATGGAAATGAAGATGACAGCTTTCCAAAGTCATTGTATCTTGGTATGGGGTTGGATTTGCAGAGACTTTCTAGGGAGTTTGTGGTGCTCTCTTCCTCATCAAAGCATGGAGACACAAATTTTTGGGTTGGTTTAATCACTTGGCAGATCAACTTTATGTTGGCTTGGCCCTCTGTTTTAAAAACTTCAGTTGAATATCAGTAATAGATTCCCCTTGAGGTAATAAATTAGCTGCCTTAATTTTCTAAGTATTTATATTATTAAAATGCGGTTTCATTTCCTTTGTTTTTCCCCTTTTATCTTCTACTTGCTAATGTTTTATCTTGTTTATTTTCCAATATGGTTTGTCCACTGGATGTTAGGGAAATAGCTATATCACTAGTTCACTACTCTTGTTACTCCTCTCACTCCTAAATACAGAGCTCTGCTTCAAGGAACAAGGAGATTTGCTGAAGTCATTGATGGTCAAGTACCCTAATGCTGCCTATTGAATGTCATCTTAAATTTGGTGAATTGTGAGGAGATATATGTGTAATAAAGTTGTTGGTGTGTATGTACGTCTTCCATGTGATATATTATTGTACTTTAAAACTTTGATATTGTGTTAAGGAGAGGAATTGTAATAACCATCTAAAAAAACAGAGAGAAGGACTAATTGTAAAAAGGGAAAAGTGTGGAGGGTAAAATGGTCAATTTACCCCGACACATTAATTCACCGCCGTTGCTTCTGCCTATTCAATATTTCTTCTTCCTCTTCGACGGGAGACGCAGGCGACAAGGCGAGAGAGAGCGTTGGAGCTGGCGGTGCCTCTTCTCACCAGAAGAATGCGTTTTTCGCCGGTGTAAGAACGGATTCGGGTTCAGGTGAGTTTCCTGAACACTCCTCTACCCTCAGATTTTTCTATTTATACCATTTTGAGGTTTCACGGGTTGAGTTAGGATTAAAAAAAGGATATTTCACCGATTAAATCAAGTTATAAGCACAAATATAGCTTCCTTAAATCGTATAGGGTGTTTTTTAAGAAAAGTTTTCTTGGATTCTGAAAGTTCAGCTCACGGTTACTGTTCATATGAACAGTACCTCTTCCTAATTTGATTTCTGAGGAAGCTAAGGCAAAAAGGAAAATTAGGATACATACATACACACGCACACATCGTCTATGGAATTGGAAGTTGAGCTTTAGAGATATTATGATGTGTGTGTGTGTGGGGTGTTCATGTGTTGTGTGTGTATGTCCGTGTGTGCATCGGTTTGCTAGAGATATTTTGACCCCTGGAATTAAGTGTTAGCTACCATGAAATTGGGGATTAAGTATGGAATTTATGGTGGTTTAAAAGATTGTCTTTGAGGTCTAAAATATGGTGCTGGAACTTATGTTGTAATAGCTGACTTTGGGAAACCTTTTAATTAGTCAAAGTGTCTCCTTTGCTCATGAAATTTGGTAAACATTTAGTACACATATCAAGCTTTAAAATAAGTCATAGTTCACATTATTTGGATGAGTGGATTGTAAATTATGAATTTTTAAATATTTATGTCGAAAACTGGAAAGAGCATGTTTTTGGAAAGGAGCAGAGTGCATTTTCCCTAGTTTGATGCAGCAAGCTTTAAGAAATGACCACTGAGCTTATTTTTATTTTATAAAGGATGAAAAGAACTTTAAATAGAGCTTGGAATCACTGCATTTGAAATTTTGTAGATTAAGTTATGAATTTTTCAAGTTTGGTTCGGAAAACTGGAAAACAGTTTTTTCTGATGAAGCAGCTGACTTTGAGTAGGTTTTAAACTGGTCAAATGGTCTTTGTTAACTATGAAATTTGACATGTAAGTATTACTCATGATAAGCTTTAAATGGAGTCCTAGAATGCAATTTTTGGATAAGTAAATTGTAAGTTATGGTTATTAAAACTTGGGTTTGAAATCTGGAAATTGAGAAAAATTAGCAAGAAGAATTTTGGAGCACTAATTTTGGAATCTATGTTGATGGTAAATTATGAATGGTAATTTTCTTTAAAAAAGAGGATGTAGAGAGCTTCAAATGGATACATGAATCACTACATTTGGAGTTTTATGTAATGAGTTATGTTTTTTCGAAGATTATTATAAATTTAGAAGCATATTGATGTTGATTGGGAATATTTGTATATTATTTCTATGAAGGGAAAACAAAGATAAATTGGAAGTTGAATGATAGAAAAATGTTATAAGTTGAGAGTACAAAAAGGTGAGCGAATAACGTCCCATTATAGTTTTTTTAAACTACTTTTTACTATTATCATATTTTGATATTTGTTATTTGTTACCATATTTTGAATATAGTTTCATTGATAAAGGATTATCGAAATTATTTAATTTTATCATATATATTATGAAGAGAAAGGTTTGAAGAATTTATTTAATGTTATTCATTCGTTTCCTGTTTTGTTTGAATCGAGTATTTAAATATGGAGGCTGAAAGAAAGACTTCTGAATTTTAATTCATGTATAGAGATGGCGAAAAGAAATAAAATTTTCATGCTTTATGTATGCTTGATAATGGTATTGATATATATTATGCATGTTTGAGAATAGTTTTGAGATATTGCTGTAAACTTTTCGTACTGGAATCCCTATTGCTAATTATTCTAAAACAGTTTTATTATCAAAAACGGTTTGGGAATTGATACTATACATGCTCGAAAATGTTTTGAGAGGACTGAATACAGAATGCTGGTTATTAACAGCAGCACTGTTAGTCTTTTGCACCATGGTTAATCTCGAGCTCATTTGTTATTCATGGGGATTGACTCACGCCTGTTATTCGTGGGGTTATCCCTACGCCTCTTATTCGTGGCCTCGAGCCGTGCTTATTGGTTATTTACCCTCATGAACTGTGTGTTTACGCTTGTTTTCGTAGCCTCGAGTTGCGCTTGGTTATTTAACCTCGTGGACTGTGTGTCCACGTCTGATATTACGTTCTGTTAAAGTCCTCCAAAGATTGAGATTTGACAATGTTATTTTTAAATCGATTTTGACAAATGAATGGTTTTGATACGTATTTGATATTTTCTAAGAAATGTTTTGTTATGCAGTTTTAAATTTGACTTGATTATACTCTGCAGAGAATGAGAATTGTCGTTACGATATTTATCATAGTTAAATCATTTAAATTACTTTCTTGAATTTAGACAATTATAATGGGACGTTATTCTCCAAAAATTTATTTTCGCTTCAAATAGCCCAGCTGACCCTATGCCTCTAGTTGAGCAATGAAAAGCCTTTTTGTTGTATGAAAAACGTTGACTTATTTTGAAACTTTTGTTTGGCATATATAACAACTTATGTATTCACTAATCTCAAAGGTTAGACGCTCCACGTAATTTATAGGTGAGGTCATGTACTTTTGTTATATGTTGATAGCGTAAAATATGATTTTATGGCATAATCTTGAGGAAAGAAATGGTACATTGTGTAATTTAATATTTTAGCTGTTGAGCAAATGATATGGATATTTTTTAAAATGGAAGGTTTAAGGGATGTGAGATCTCTCATGTTTCATGCCGGCCACCTCTAAATTTTAGGGTGTGACATGAATCTCTCCACTAATCTCCTCTCCGCTTAATATATCCATCATTAGATCAAGTTTTAATGGTTGAGATTTAATACTATGCAAAAGCATTATTATAATATTAAGTATAATAAAAATCTACCATCTTAATCTTTTCACATTAAATTTAAAATTGAATAAATTAATTTATCTATTTTTTATTATTTATTTATTTGGGGACATTATACGAAACTATTTTTTATTATTTTATTATTTAATATTATGATAATATTTTTATAGAATAAAACTGAATGTTGAAACATTAAGTGGAAAGAAAGTGGAGATGGGGTTGGTGAAGACATTCTTCCCAAAACATACCACGCCTCTATGAATTTAAGATTTCAGGTGCAACTGTAATTAAAACAGAGTCATTCCATTACATTTCCTACTGATTCTATGAACAAATGGAGCTATAAGATTTATACACATATTAGCATATTGGACATCAATTCCGATGTTTATGTTTCGGATATCAAAGTTTGTAACTTGGAACAATAATCGCTGTAAAGCAGCTCGCTAGAAGGATATAATAACATTCTGTTCTTCAACATTTGAGATGCCCTGTTCCATTTGGTTTAGACAGTTTGAAAATATAGTCATGCGTGCGAGTTATTAAATATAACGAACATTTAATAACGAAGTTAATATTTTGATGCCAGAACAAAAGCTCGTTAATTTATTAGCACAGAAGATATTGAATATGCTATTATTACCATTGGATAATATAACTAGTCCAAATCTGATTAAATATTTTGAGAAACCGAAAACAGAGTAATATTTTGATGGCAAACTCAGTCTCAGGATGATTCAGAGACATAAGGACATAATATGACTAGCAATCAAATCTGCGCCAAGAGTGGAAGAGAATCTGTGCATATAATTCTAATCTTTGCTTCTTTGAGTATAACAATCTTCATGTCTAACTAGAACAGAGCAAGAAACGGACAGCGAAAATTAATTTCATGATTTTAAAGAATTTGATTTACACTTTTACACTTCAAAGAACACCTTTCTTTATAGCTTGTATGCATGCATTAGAAAGGCCAAATGTAGATTCCCACACCAAAAAAAAAATATCTTCGATTCCTTGAAGCGAATGTATTAACCAAAGCAAGAGCATTGGTAGTTGAGTTGGAAGGTCTGGCTATGGTGGATTCTACTGCTTAAACGAGTGGGATAAACTGTTGGCGAATGAGAATGATGAAGTGAATACTGCAAGAGATGTGGTGGATAAAAAGAAAAGGAAAGGATCAAAATGTGACAAAGGGGTTGTCAATGAGCTGATATAGTGAGAGAAAAAATTGAGGAAGGCAACCATGAACAGGGATAACAGTAAGAAAGATGGGATAATAGTATGCTAATTTCTAATGGCGACTTCACAAGAGCTCATTTTAAGTAATGAACATTAATTATTAATGAATTATTGAGGCACATTGAAGATTGGTAGGATGAGCAAGAGTAAAGATACTCCTCAATTATATTTACCTGGCTTCATTATTCACTCGCTCATACTTAAAATATCCTTAATTAACCTATTTAACAAATCATCAACAATGCACTCCAAAATAAAAGAAGGCATAATACTATAAGATCTCAATTATCCTAAATCAAATAATCCTCCTTAATGGAAGAGTTAATTACCTCTTATATGTTACTTAGAGTAATTTGCTCATGTAGTGTGTGTGTGTGTGTATTTATTGCAAGGTGATGACTAAATAAACATTGTGGGTAAGAATCAACTGATGTTGAGTTTAGCGAAAGGAGTTAATCCTTTATAATATGACAAACCAATTCAATGTTGAATGTCATTAATAATGCGTCAAATAGAATTGCTTCTAATAGAAGAATACATACACCTTAGAAAAAAAAATGCGTTGGAATTAATTAAAACCTTGTTTGGGTTCATTAAAGAAGAATTTTATTTGAATAAGGAGAGGATGAATGGATGGAAATGAGATTTAATGGAATGAAAAATGATGTTCGACGAAATTGCCAACATCTCATTCAAATACTGAGTTCTTCTTCAAGGAATAAGGAGCTTGGCTGCTCTAACGTTACCCACTGAATGTCCTTTGTTATGTTAAATTCAGTGAACTGTGTGAGAAAAGAACATTTTGTATTAATGGTTATTGGACAAAACATTGAAGTTAATTAGGTCAAGTAGGTCCAAGTAGCCAATTAACTTCTGACACGTGTATTAGTGACACACATCATCACGTAACCTTTGATAAATATAGTCTTTCATGTTGTGTGTGTAATTGTATTTTGATCATGAGTTATGAGTTAGAACCAAATCAAAACATGGTATGCCTCTGTATCTAAGATTTCAGGTGTAAGTGTAACGATTAAAAAGAAAAGGAATGAGTGTTGTAATCTGTATAAGATTTACATCAAGCACATATATATATTCGCATTTTGGATATTAATTTCGATGATAATTTAAGATGTCACAATTTGGAACTTGCTAAACTAGAAACTTATTGGATGGGGCGGTGGCTTCAATATGTATCACATTCTATGTCTATTTACTTCGGTCGCTGAACAAAATAAATAACTTTTTCTACAAAATTATTTGAAGAGTAATTAATGATTGCTTATCAATTTTACCCTGTAATTAATGTTTAAATTTGACTATTTATAATTGAAAAATCATTTAATATGTGTAAAGATGAAACTTTTCTTTAATTAAAATGAATTTGATTAGTTAACTACTATTCATTCTGGTCCCCTTTTTATAGGTTGCAATAACTATATAAATCAGACAAAATGAACCAACAATTAAAATTAGTTAGAAGTCATGAATGTACAACAGATATAACTTTTTTTTTCCAAACATATCATTATTTATGAAGATGATGAGTGTGAGAGTGGGAGAATGGGTGGGTATAAGATGATAAAGACATTCAATTAATTGGAGATAAATATGAAATAATTGCATTAAATGTTTAGATAAAACAAAAATATTGTTTATATACATGATCATGCCTATGAGAATAATGTTGTTTATAAATAGAATGGGAGAGAATATATATCTTTTTTATTCTGGTGAATTAATTAAGGTTACTTAATTGTTGTGTTAATGCAAGCATGCAGAAATGATGTTTGTCCAAGTTGGCAAGACCTTTCACCAAAGGAAATTGAAGAGTCCATGGTGGTTGCGTTTCATCAATGAGGGGAAAGATAGAAGTTTGAGTGTAGTTTGGGATGAAGACTTCAATTACAAGAGTTATGGATGGGACAAGAAGATACGTCTGCACATGTTTGGGAAATCTTCCCCATCGGCGCACGCTGGCCAAAACAAAAGGTATATGAAAATCCTAAAAAGCATATCAAAATCCATAAATTCTTTTTAGATTCCGTAAATTATTCTCAGAATCCATAAACTCCTTTCTCCCAACTGATTTCAAAACACACTTTTTCATTTGACATTCCTTTTTCCCTTTAATTTTTTGTATCTCACTTTCTTCAAATATATAAGAGTAACACATAGTCTCCTCCGCCCTTTCGTTTTACTAAAATTACATATTAGCACTATTAAGCATATTTAACTAAAGGTTCTTAAATTCACAAATTTAAGGAAACTCTGTAAATTCGAACCGTAACCTTGTTTGTGTTTAATTTTATCAACAAATAACTATTAAAAGTATATAATGAAATAATTAAAAATAAAAAACAATTTGATTCAAATACAAATAATTAAAATTAAATAAATCAATATTTATAATTTAATTCATAATGTTCCACGGAGAAATTTCTATGACATTCATATGCATAAAGCCACTAATAATAATAATAATAATCAAATTTGAAAATTTTAATGTGAGTTAACTCATTTTTTTAAGTTAGAAGGTGAAATCGGTAAATTTGGTGGGTAAACTCATAAGTTCAGCTGAATTTGCAATCGACACAAGTTTAATAGTAATTCAACCCTATTCAGTAAGCTGCAAAAATAAAAATGGTAAAATCAGATAATCACTCGTGGGTTTGACAATAATAATAACAAGTCATAAGTTTGAATCTTAGAAATATGGGCAGGTAGAATAATTTGTGACAGAGTATGTAGTCTAAAAGTGTCCTCCTTGGTGGTTGGGTTTCATCAATGAGTGGAAAGATAGAAGTTTGAGTGAAGTTTGGGATGAAGACTTCAATTATAAGCGTTATGGATGGAAGTCTTCAACATGTTATTTGACAAGAAGATAGAATAAAATATAGTTTCCTCCCTTTCGTTTTACTAAAATTACATATTGACACTATTAAGCATATTTAACCAAAGGTTCTTAAATTCACAAATTTGAGGAAACTCTGAATGCAAATTCGAATCGTAAACTTGAATCTTAGGCATGATCTTATAAATATGGGCAGGTAGAATAATTTGTGACAGAGTATGTAGTCTAAAAGTGTCCTCCTATCTAACTTTATTTGAAATTAGTACGTGGGCTCCAATGAATAATGTTCTTGGTGAGTTCCATTAATGAGCAAAGAGGCTTACATTGAGTATAATTTGGTGCGAAGACTTTGTTCCATTCATATCAATGACTCTCTGGTTTGGGAGGAAGACTTACCTGCATCATATATATAGATGCATTATTTTGTTCAATATATATCACTTCCTGGTTAGATATTTGATTTTTGTGGACAATATAATCTCAAGTGACATATTTTATTGCCCTGCATTAATAACACTAATGATAAGTTGAACCATTTCAAAAGCATTTTTATAAATTAAGGATATCTTACTCGAAATTGAAAAGGATGGTCCATAAAGGAAACACTTTTGTTTATTGAGATTAAAAAGATCACATTCCCCAGCCAGCCAGAACTGTTGGCTTGGTGGGTTCCATTTTAGAGAAGTTGAAGACTCTTGAAGAGTAGCAGATATTTATCCCTATATATCTATCTGTAAAGACTTGGGTGTGCTCATTCTACTCAAATCAACTATGATGGTGAGCTTCCCTTACCAAACTTCATTTGCTTTCTTGTTTCTTCTGTTTGTAACAACGTTCTTCTACAAAGGCACATGTAAAACGAACAAGACGATTGGTTGCAATGAGAACGATCGAGGACCACTCTTGAGCTTCAAACAAGGAGTTGTGGATCCTTTAAACAGACTCTCTTCATGGACTAATCAACAGGGTTGCTGTTTATGGTCTGGAGTTCTATGTGATATCAATGGCAGAGTTGCAGAGCTTGATCTGGCTAATCTTGAACTACAAGGTGGGATTAATCTATCTCTTCTGCAACTCGATTTTCTCATCCACTTGAACTTGAGCTTTAATCAATTTGAATCGGTGAGTATTCCTCATGGCCAAGTCTCCAAATTTGCTGCTATACTACACCTGGATTTCTCACATAATTATGCTTTGCTTATGAATGATCCTCATTGGCTCTCTCAACTTTCTTCCTTAAAATATCTTGACCTCAGTGACACTAATTTTGGAAACGAAACCAAGTGGCTCCAATATACCTCTTCGATACCTTCACTTTCTGAGTTACGATTGAGCAGTTGTCGCTTGAGAGGTTTTCCATCCCTAAACTATGTCAATTTCACGTCACTCGTAACTATTGATCTTTCCGAAAACAAGCTCGACTCAGAATTACCTGATTCACTCTTTAATTTTACTCGACAATTATCTGATCTTGACCTCTCTGGCAACAAGTTTTACGGTCAAGTACCGATGAACTTGTTCAAACTTCCAAACCTAAAACGTTTAATTCTGAGCAATAATCACCTCAAAGGATCAATTCCATACTGGTTTTGCCAACGTGAACAGTTGCAGCATTTTGAAATGTCAAGTAATTTGTTCTCTGGTTCTATTCCATCATGTCTTGGAAATCTTTCTTCCTTAATTTCCTTAGATTTGGCTGACAACCATTTCCGAGAAAATCTTCCGGAAAGCCTAGGACAACTACAAAAGTTGAGTTTTTTAAGGATTGAAGACAATTCTTGGGCGGGTGTCATCTCAGAAAAGAATTTTGCCAATCTATCAAGCTTAACGTCACTGAAGTTGAGTTCAACTGGTTTCAAATTTGACTTTGATTCTAAATGGGTCCCTCCATTTCAACTCAAAGATCTCCATTCAGCAAATACAAGCCTAGGTCCCAATTTTCCAGCATGGCTATATACACAAAGGTCTCTAGAGTATCTAGACATTTCTACATCAAGGATTTCAAAAATTGACGATGCAGATGTATTTTGGAGCTTTGTAGCAGGAATTGATTACGTTGATCTGTCAAACAACTTGATCAGTGCAGATATATCCAATGTGACAGTCTATACAAAATCTATATATTTAGACTATAATAATTTCACAGGAGGTCTCCCAAATATATCAGCGAATGTCTCCAAGTTTATGGCATCTCACAACTCCTTTTCAGGATCTATTTCCCCATTATTGTGTCATCCACAAAGTAATGAGGAAAACATGTTGATTAGTTTGGACTTATCATACAATCATTTAACTGGGATACTTCCTGATTGTTGGGCGAATTGGAAGCAACTAAGTTACCTTACCTTGCAGAGTAATATGCTAACAGGTAAGATTCCTCCTTCCATGGCTTCATTGGAACTTGGGACATTGGATATGCGTGATAACAATTTTTTTGGCAAATTTTCATTAGACCTGTCAAATTGGACAGTTTTGCAATACCTTCTTCTAGATGGAAATGAATTCTCTGGAAGTTTGCCAAATCCATTTATGTCACAAAATTTGAAAGTTATTAAATTGAGGGCCAATCTGTTTATAGGCAATATTCCACCACAATTCTGCAACCTTTCTTCTTTGACAGTACTTGATCTTGCTGAAAATAAGCTTTCCGGCTCCATACCTCATTGCGTGTACAACATCATGCAACCAAATTATGTGTCTTATTTGAATGTTGAGATCCTAAAAATATGGTACAGGAACCGATGGGAGTTCACTCCTGAACTCTTGAGCTCACTTAAACTCTCTACTCAACTCTTTCTGTCCTACAAACACAACGAAGCTCCTTTTATGACACCGAACCCATAAATAAGGAGCTTCGTTGTGTTTGTAGGACAGAAAGAGTTGAGTAGAGAGTTTAAGTAAGTTAAGAGTTCAGGAGTGAGCTCAAGAGTTCAGGAGTGAACTCCCATCGGTTCCTGTACCATTTTGGTATCAGAGCCTGGTTCCAGAGAGAGGGAACCGCCTGAAAAACGTCCGGGGAGTGAAATTCAGAGAGAGTGAAAAACAGAGGGTCACTGCCCTCTCAAAACTCCCACTTCCAGACTTTTTTCAGTCAAACGGACGTCACCATCGTGCTCAGAAGGCCGGAAAACCTTGGAATAGTGTTTTGAGAAAAGGGCACTGTACGCGCCGTCACCATCGGACGTCACGAAAAGGGCACTGTACGCGCCGTCACGCTTGCCGGAAATTCCTGCGCAGTCGCCGGAAGTCTGGAGGTTGAAGACGCTGACGTCATCCACCACGTCATCATCCTGTGACGTCATCGTCCACGTCATCCTGCATAGTCAGAGCCACGTCATCCATTCGCGTCCTGACACGTGTCAAGCAGTGCCACGTCACCGTCCAGTCAGCCATATTTTCGGTAATTACTTTTTCCCCCAAACTTTTGGCCAAAATTACATTTCTGCCCCAAAATTGGAGAAATTACAGATTTGGCCCCAGATTTTTGTGAAATTTACAGATCTGGCCCAGAATTTGCAAAAATTTCATTTTTGCCCAGAAAAGTATTAAAATTGCAATTTGGCCCCAGAAAATTTCCAGAAATTGCAATTTGCCCTAGAAAATTTCCAGAATTTGCAAATTGACCACAGAAATTGCAATTTGACCTCAGAAAATTTTCAAAAAATTGCAATTTGACCCCTGAAATTCCCCAGAAATTGTGTTTTGCCTCTAACTTTCCATTTTTGCCCCTGAAACTCCCAAATTTTCATTTTGTCCCCTAAAAATCAAATTTTAATCCTCAAAATGTCTCCAAGACATAAATCAATATACGAGTTGAAGATGAATGTGTTGAGATGCTGAATACAGCGGTTGGAAGCTACTGTAGAGCTACACCAAGCTTTACTTGATGGACAGAGATTACGTCATAATGGCAAAGTTGACTCGAGGGCGAGTCCTATCCAACCCGGGGAGAATGATGCAGCACCGAAAAGAGCATAAGAAACAGATGCAAATGAAACAGACAAGCAGCAGCCAATATTGAAACAGAGGAGCTGCACCGAAAGAAGTGTGAACAGCTGGGTTGTTTTCTTTGACTAAAGCAGAGCACCGAAGGACAGAATCGTTTTTCCATTGTAACCCCTCCCATCATGATACTTCTGTAAGACTTTGTTGGCCATTCCTTTCCTATAAATAGGAGGCCATTTGTGTTGTAATGGAAGAGTAGAGTTTGAGAGTTAAGTAAGTTTTTAGAGTTCAGGAGTGAGCTCAAGAGTTCAGGAGTGAACTCCATCGGTTTCTGTACCAAAATATATACTAAAGGAAGAGAATTAGACTACCAATCTTTTCGCCTTATTGGAAGTGGAATCATTGATCTTTCTGCTAACAGCTTGTCTGGAGAAATTCCTAAACAACTGCTTAGTATCAGTCAAATGCATTCATTGAACTTATCTCGAAACCATTTGACTGGAAAAATTCCCAAAGAAATTGGAGGCTTGAAGAACTTGGAATCTCTTGATCTTAGCTACAATAGACTTTCTGGAGAAATTCCTTCAACAATCTCTAATTTGTCTTTTCTTGCTTATTTGAACCTTTCGTACAACAATTTTATTGGACAAATTCCACTGGGAACCCAAATTCAAAGCTTTGATCCTTGGAGTTTTGTTGGCAATCCTAAACTATG
>JANTPZ010028352.1:0-14692 GCA_025593235.1 Vachellia pachyceras
TATGGGCCGGCTCGCCCAACCCACCAACCCACCGGTTATGGGTTGGGTTTGGTAAATTATGACCCATATTAAAATGGGTATTTTGAGCCCGGACCACCAGGCTCAAAACCCATGACGGGCCGGCCCGAACCCACCGGGCCGCCCATATTACCAGCTCTACGTTTGATTATTGTAAATTATAAACACACTATAATTTATATAGACCATCAAACTTGCTAATTGTTTTTCGGACAATGGAAATTAAGATGATTCGATAAATGTGCTGGAATATTAAATTCATGAGTTTTAGGATATGTTAGAAATTTTAAGAATATATGTATCATAATTATTTTTGTTGAATAAAATCAATATTTTTGAAAAATATAACCGTTTAAATAATTCTTTTATGTCAAGAAGGGTTAATTTTATCAAAATAAAATATCGAAAGCCAAGTTGTTGGGATTTTCCATTCACATGTGTTCCGCCACAGCTGTCTGTCACTACGTCTTCATTCAAATATGAACCCGGCGATAGGGCACCGGATCCCTCGCCATTGATCTCCTCATAAAATCACAAAATTGCCCCCCAACTCAAAAGCATTTTTTGACTCATCCTCTTCTCTTTTTTAATTCGTTAGTGCCAACTGCGAAATAACGCCCCTCAAGTTGGAAGGCGACGGAGAAAAGTACATATGGCAAACAAATTACAAATTGCCATTTGTACTTCATTTTTGTAAACTTAGGCCCTTTGTATGTTGGAGGTAGTATCATCATGGACGTTGGTACGGCGGAATTGTTGATTGAGTGATTGTTTGAATCATCGTTTCCCTAACGGTACATGTAAGTCAAGATAAAACTATCTCAAAATCTGTAAAAATCATCTCGAAATCCATAAAAAATCATTTTAAAATCCCTAAAACCATCTAGAAATCTGTAAAATACCTTAAAATCTGTAAACTCCTTCCTTCCAACGAAATTCCCAAACACATACACTAAGAGATTCCTCTTTGGGCTTTATGGTTTAGGGGCACACCTTTTTCTTTCTTCAACATTCGCTTATTTTCATAGAAGGGACCCAAGTTAATGGCAGTCGACAAACATCTTTGAGTAACGTGCTTTCATGTTACTACAATTGTTGTTAGCTGTATACTTGTACTTAACAGAATCTTAACATAAAATTTCAGATTTATGGTAGAACTTGGCAACCCATTTAAGCGTAATCTACTTTCTTTGATGTTGATCATAAAAAAATATCAGTATTATCTCTGATTTTTAATATAAAAAGTTCATTAACTTTTTTGAGAGATTCACGATGTTAAATAAATAAATTAATTATATTTTACTTTATAACTCAGAAAAATTAATTTGGAGGGAAATGATGAATGCATCATTTAATTAGCTTCCTTAATTTAAAAAAAAAAGATTTACTGGCTCTTGAGGATAAGATTTGTAGCATCAATTCCAAGCAAGGACTATTCAATTTTAAGCGCAGTTAAATGCTTGTTTCCAATCACGCCCCTCGCTCAAAGTTGAGAGGAAGGGGCATTTGGAATTGTTGCAATAAATGACCACAGTTGCTAATAGGGGGCATTTGAAGCAAAATAACTCAATTCACGACTTAGTTTTGAGAAATACTATACTAATTTAAAAGTGTTTGGTTCCTTGGCCAATGCAACTGATTTTAACCATCTCTGGTGAATTTCAGGCTATGACTATTCCCCGTCTGTTCTTGGGTTTTCTAGCACACAAAAAGGGATTTCTTTTGTTAAATTTACATATCAAAGCACTCTCGGTCAATAGACATGTTACATTTGTAGAGAATAAATTTCCTTACAAAGATAGCATGCCTCCTAACCAAAGGGGAGTGTCTAAAGAACTTAAACATATGTTTTACTTTGATTCTGACCCTAGTTTGGGTGATTATTCAACTGCACAGAGACAAATACAGCGCCTCGTTGATGATCCCACTCCTAATCCAATGGATAAAAATCATATGAGGGAGACACCAGTGGGAGACAGAACTACAATGCGACCCATTCGGGACAAAAGACCACCTATTTGGGCAAAGGATTATGTTTACAACTTGATTACCATGGGTAACAATGACACCTCTAAAAGAAAATGTGCTTATCCAATTGAGAATTATTTGAGTTATGAACACTTTTCTATTTCACGTATGTATTTTCTTACTGGTATAGATTCTATGATAGAACATAGGAATCATGAAGAAGTTGCAAAAGATAAATTGTGGGTTGATGCCATGAACTTGGAAATGAATGCATTAGAAAACAATAAGACTTGGGACATTGTTCCCCTTTTAAAAGGAAATAAACCCATAGGTTGTAATTAATGGGTGTATAAAGTAAAATATAAAGCAAATGGTGAAATAGATAAATATAAAGCTAGATTAGTAGTCAAAGGTTATACTCAAAAGGAAGGAACTACCTTGAGACTTCTTCTCATGTTATTAAAATGTTCACAGTAAGAATTGTGCTTAAATTGGCTGCAATTAATAATTGGGATTTGATTATATGGATGTTCACAATGCTTTTCTGCAAGGTGACTTCAATGAGGAGGTATATATGATTGTACCTCAGGGATTCAATCACAAGGGAGAGCATATGGTCTGTAGACTTAAGAGGTCCTTGTATGGATTTAAATAAGCTTCCAGACAATGGAATGCCAAACTGACTGCATCATTGCTTGGAGGAGGTTTTACCCAAAGCAAGCGTGATTATTTACTTTTCATTAGACGCTTTGATAATGATGTTGTGCTAGTTTTGGTTCATGTAGATTATTTATTGATCACTGGAAGATCACACAGTAGGATAGAGGAGGTAAAACAGCTGCAGCACAATAATTTCAAATTAAAGGATTTAGGGGAGATGAAGTATTTCTTAGGTAGAAAGATAGCAAGATCTAGAAAGGGAATAATTTTATCACAAAGAAAACATGTCTTGGATCTCTTATTTGATATGGGGATGAGCGAATGCAGGCCTCTTGGAATCCCTATGGATCAAAGACGAAAGTTGTTAGCCTATGAAAAAGGGAAGGATAAGAAGCAGGATTTATTGAGGGAACCCGAGGTGTATAGAAGGCTTGTTGGCAGGTTAATATATTTAACTGTTACACGGCCTGATATCTCTTTTTCTGTGCAGGTACTTTGTCAATCCATGCAGAACCCCATGAAGGTGCATATGGTAGCGACATGTGATGTCGTGAGATATCTCAAACACGGTCCAGGCGCTGGAACTCTCATCAACTCAGCAGGAGATAAAACCTTGGAGTGTTTTTGTGACTCTGATAAGGGAGCCTGCGGAACTACTAGGAGGTTTGTGACTGGGTACCTACTCAAACTTGGAGGTTCACTCATGATGTGGAAGACAAAGAAGCAAACCACAGTATCCAAATCTTTTGCAAAGGCTGAATATTGAGCTTTAGGGTCTGCTGTTGCAGAATTAGTGTGGGCAACTAGAATTTTGAAAGAATCACACTACAAACATCATGGACCTGTGCGTATACATTGCGAAAGTAAGTCAGCTATCAATATAGCTACTAACTCAGTGTTTCATGTAAGAATGAAACACATTAAAATAGATCTCCATTTTATCAAAAAAAATTACAAAATGGTTTGATTAGCTTACATCATGTGAAGTCATCTAAACAGAAAGTTGATTTGCTAACTAAACCAATCATGAAAGATGTACAGAACAGATTATTACACAAATTGAGACTATCAATTTGTTTAGCTCTAAACTTGAGGGGGAGTGTAGAGCATAGTGATCCATTGTATTGTTGTATGTGGGCCTTTGGCTCAGTTACGTTAAGTTCGTATGCTACTTCGTCGTGGCTCTCTCCCCTTTCTTTCTCTATCTCCTTCTAGCTCTCAACTATTTTCAACACTCAGGAAAATTCATTTTCGGTTTTTATTTTCAACTATTTTCAAAAGATTAAATAGAGACAATTTCACTTTTTTTATTGAAGGACAATTTTGTAAAGATAAAACGAAGTAGATGCAAAAGGCCTAAGCCTACAGAAGTTTGATTGGATTATGATTTTAATGTTTTTGAATTAGCTGAACTTTGATTTTTAAGCTTTTATTTTGATAAAAATGCATCCTCCTTTTAGAATTTTAATTTTATGCAACAAAAAATAATTTATATTCATAAATTATTGTTCGTTATGTGGTACAAATCATTAATATAAGAATGAATTGGCAAAATTAAAAAAGAAGGCCCAGTTAGAAAATTTAGATGTGATCAAGCAGGTTTTTAATTTTAAATGTTTCAGCTCCATTTTGAAATTTAAAAACACCACACACACACACAAGTCCATAAGCCTAATAACGTGGTAAAGACCAAAGACTAAGGTCACGTTTAGTTCAATGGAATTGATTTCCATATTCATGCATATTTGGTACTATGGAATTGGCTTCCACATGGAAGCCAATTCCACCAAAATCATGGAAATTGAATTCCATCTGCTCACCCATGGAAATGAAATAAACTCCATGGAATCCTGATTTTACCCTTCAGATTATTCGGATAGCACCCATCATCGATGGCACCCACGACGACGGCAACCAGCGATGACGGCAATCACGACGCTTCATCTTCATCTTCGACAGTGAACCCGTCACTTCATCGTCAACCGACACAATGGCACCCACGACGGCAACCGGCATGATGGTACACCAACGACGGCAAACCTCCGTAAGCATTCCCATTTTCGGCGAGAATTCCTTCCTTGTGTCGCCGGCGAGCATTCCTTCCTCTACAGTCATGGTCGACGCTTCGCTTTCTGGGATGAAGAAGGATCTGAGATGAAATTTTTCATTTTTAATTGAAAGGGTATTTCGGTCATTTTAGATAAAATTTGGGTTCCATTTCCATGACATACCAAACGTACTTTCAATTTCAATATCCATATCTATTTCCATTTTCATATCCATTTCCATATCCATCAAAATCAATTCCACTATACCAAACAAGGCATAAAAGACTGATTAGGGAATTACCCAAAATGTAATTTACGAGAAAAACTGGGTGTTTGTCAATACTTCCACACTCCTCAAACACACATTGAACATTATTTTTTCACAAAACGAGATAATCTCATTAATATTTTTAACTTGAATTACGTAAAAGTATATCTCTACTACGTTTCTATACTGAAGCACTAATAATGATATTAACCTGCATGTTCATATACTCATGCAAAGGTAATTATCTACTAACACAAAAATATATATATATATATTTCCTAACACAGACGTATGGAAAAGATTAAGAAAAACAATCAGAAAACTTTTCCCATTAAAATGACTCACTATTTCAAACATGAACGAACTCGAGAAAGGGAATTCGGAAATGGAGATTCCAAATCCTAAAGAGTAAAGATGATGATGAGGGACCCACCTCCCCAACGCGTCCTCTCCCTCTTCAACGCGTCCTCTCCCTCATCACGTCTCGCCTTCTCATCTCACGCACCCCCTTCCCCCCCAAAAAAAACGCACACGCCCTCCCCCAAAAACCAAAAAAAAATCGAATGAATTCTAATATCCAGCCTGACAATTTCAACTCGTAATAGTTTATCACTTTACTTTTTGCATTCAAAAAGTTAGTATAAGGACTTGATATTAATATTATTAAGTATAAATATTAAAACCAGAACGTGTAATACAGGGACCATTGAGAAAACCAGTTAAAATTTTATATAGAAAATTTTCATGAGTTCTGGTTAATCCACGTGAAACTTTAAGAACTAACGTCTAAGATAGAAGTAAATATAGAAATGAAAAATCACAATTGAAAACTATAAGGATCAATACCAAAATAGTGACAATGATATTAACCTTTAATGTGCTTGATTGACAGAACATTTAGAAAAGTCAAACGTAAATTCAACATTATTTTTTAATGAAACGAGATAATTTTCTTCACATATTTACATCGATTTGTGTAAAGTATTTCTCTACCGCGTTCCCAAATGGGCACAATATATTGCTGGATGGCCCAAAATTTTGTGCGCACTAAATTTTTACTTTCATGCATTTAACAGAGAGAACTCATGCATTAACATTCAATCTTATGTTTAAGTAAAAGTTAAAGAGGTGTCAAATTAAAAAAGATTTACTCAGGTGTTTACGTAAAACTTAATTCAATGTTTAAGAATATTCTAATGGCCCCACCAATAGCTAGTCTTTTTGGGTGATCTACAATAGCCATTTAATTTCAAAGATAAATATAAGCCCCGCAGCCACTTCTTCAGCTTCTTCAAATCTAACACCCTAGCCCGCAACTCAAGAAGTGTCACTCCCCATTGTTTTCCTAAGAAATGTCTCTCCCATCGCCTCCGTCCTTCAAAATCCTCAAACTCGGCATCTTCGACGAACTCATCCACAAATCATCTACAACTGTGATTTCACCCTCCTGCCACTTGAACAATAATTGCAAGGATTACGTTTGATGAAACTTCAACTATAGAAATTTTCCCATAAAATTTTGAATTATTCAAAATAATAATAATAATAATAATTATATCATAAAAATAACATCGAAATATTCATGTCTTTATAAATCTTATTGAATAATAGTTATTATTAAATGTAATGCAAGGAGAAAATTTTCTCCCGCTTCCCTTTTCTGAAAAGTTCCCTTCTCCTCTCCTCTCTTCTTCTATGTGCATTTGCTGTGTATCATATTCAGATTCACTCTGGTGATCTGTATTCCGCGTGGGTATCTGTTGAAGCATCTACTCAACCAATCTACAGGTACGCTCGAAATCCTTCAGTGGTATTAGTGCGTAGTGAGTTCCTGAGGCAATTTTTCTCACTGTGTGACATGAAATTCTCTACAAACTCATTCATGAATTCACTGTGCGTGTTCCTTTCTTGAAATTTCATGGATATTAAATTTGTCAATTCTGTTTTTTCGCATGCAATCTCCAATTATGCTTGTGATTTTCTGAATGTATATATGTTGCTGTTCATTTTTCATTCAGTCTTTAGTATCCCTATGTATACATAAATTTAAGTCGCCCCAAAGCGAAATACACAAAACGAAAAATGAAAGAGACGAAGAAAAACTCAAAATCTGGGTCTTCATAAAACGCATTTTAGGATTAGAAAACATGTCCATCATGTAGAGCTCTTCAAGATGAGATCATGGATACCAAGAACGCGAAAAACGGACATTGGACGACGGAGTTACGAAGGAAAACGTCTTACAAATTCTGTCATGTTTTTCCAGAAAATGAGAAAGACCCATACTTCAAAAATTATAGATTTCGTCGAAACCAAGAAATAGACACCAAGAACGTGAAAAACGGACGTCAGACAACAAAGTTACGAAGGAGAAAAGAAACGGGTCGTCAGGTGCGTCAGACCCGACCCGTTTTCTCCAAGCTGTTCAACCCGGCTAGAGTTTGAAGATGAACAGTGACAAGTAGGCATGGGGAACAATTCGGGTAGGTCAACCCGATCCGTTTGGAGGAGGTAAGAAACGACGCCGTTTTGGAGTCAAGAACAAAAAAACAAAAAAGGGAGCGTTGGGCCTAGGAGGCCCAATACAGTAAAAAATTAAGAAAATAATAAAAAAAATGGGTTACGAGAGGCCCAAGCAAAAAATTTCAAAAAGGAATTTGGGCCACGGGGAGCCCAAACAAAAAAAAACTCCACCAAAGCGTCCCCCATCAGGCTCGAACCCGCGACCAGAGAAGTTTCGACTACATCCTTCACCAACTGAGCTGGAGGACAGTTTGCAACGTGGCGCGTGGGGCCACGTGGCACATCCGAAGGACACGTGGACCACATCTGACTGAGGACGGCGTGTGGAATCTGAATTGCCGGTGCGTGACATGAAACAAGGCCTGTAGAGCAGCACGTGTATGTCACGTGCCTTCGCCGAGAGTGGGTTTTGCCCCATTTTTTGAATTTTTCAGGAATTAATCTTCTCGATGAGCGTGAGGGCAAGTGGCTGGTCCAAATGAGACTCGGTCTGTTCCTAAAAATCCTAAAATTCATTATCTTAATTCTGATATACAATTTGTCTATTTTTTAAGGCAATTCAGGATCTATTTTTGACGAAAATCAATACTTAGTTAAAGATTTTTTGAAAAATTTTCAATGTAATAATTTCAAATCCATTTTTTTTTAAAAAATAATGGTACAAAAAAATCTCAGATAACACTGAAACATTATTTTATGAACCAGTGTACATTGAATATGTTGATGAACATGTCCATAACGAGGATCCTGAACAAGACTTTGAAAAGGATTTTGAGAAGGAACCGTTTGAAGTGGACTTTGAGGATGATCCTGAGAAAGATCCTCAAGGGGAACCTGAGAAAGACCCTGAATAGGATCCTGATGAGAACCTTGAGGGAGGTCAAGAGGAACCTCAAGAGGTCTACTCCAACCCAGGAACTAAGTCCTCATTCTCATTCAATTCAAAACCTCAAAGTCGAGATGAGGAGGTCAACCAACCTTTTTCTCCTGTCATGGCTGCGATAATAGCTGAATATGATGCAACGAGAATGGTTAGAGTTAAAAACATAAAAATATCTCTGGCATCATTGTGAATTATGTCAACATTATAATTAATAATGAAACTGCAAAATTCTATGTGAATGCCATGATGAAGTGTCATGTAGTAGTTAGAGATGTAGGCACATTCACATTAACAACCATGTGGGTTGATGCAGTAAAAAGAACAATAAAATTTATGCTGAATAAGAACCAATAATTTAAAAGACTAAGAAAACTTCGACTATTGTATTGCAAACATCTAAAGATGTGTTGTGCTTTAGATTTATGTGTTTACCCTCTATGTTTTGTTAATATGTTTAGAACATGACTCGGTGTATAGTTATGACTAAATGCATTGTGAGATGTGATATGTTTAATTTATGTGAATTGTTGTGAAATCATCATTGTTATTCACATGATATGTCACCTCATTACACTTTTGATAAGTGGGAGCTTTTAGAAAACAAGACTTCTAAAAGTTGATGATTCAAGAAGTACTTATATAAAATTCTTGAAAGAAAATAATGTAGTTACTAGTGTTTGTGTGATGGGAAGTACAAACTATTCTCCTGATCATAGATCTAGTGATCAAATTATCTTCTTGTCAAGAATAATATAAGTATAAGATATTGTATACTATGTTGTGCTACATAATTGCTAAAAACTTAGTTTTATAGAAAAACATCTGTTGATAAAATACCTTGTCACCTAAGACCAAGAAATGACAATAAAAAGCATAATTACTGAGTTGAATAAAGGGGACAATCTAAATGGTGACAACTGGGATATCTGGCACCGCAAGGTGCAATATATATTGGAGGAACAGGAGGCCTTTGAGTCACTAACCACCGTTTTGGTGGAACTTGAAGCTAGGACTACAGCCCAGCATAGGAGAAACCTGGAGTTATACTAGGCATGGAAAAAGAACGGTATTGCAAGAGTCACCCTACTGAGCACAATGGAGAATGACCTAATGTGCCAGTATGAAAAACATCCAACTGCACATGCCATGTGGGCGGCCCTCAAAGATAAGTTTGGTGGAACGTGAACCACTGAACTTAGGAGGCTGACGACCAAGTTTGACACGAATAAGCTTCAGGGTAATATACCCATGAAGTAGCACTTTTGAGACATGTCAAACATGATTAGAGAGCTCCAGGAGGCTGGACATACACTGACTGATGAGCAACAAGTGTGGGTTGTAATCATATCACTTCCCTATAGTTGGGAACATATGAAAGTCAACTTAACCTATAACAATAATATTACCATTTTTGATGATGTTTGAAACACCTTGAGTTAAGGATGAACGCTTGGAGGCATATAATATTTCTGGGCATGCCTATTGCACAGAGGATTCAGGTCCTTTCAATGCCAAGCCCGATTTTAAGAATGGCAAGAAATTTCGTGGAAAGGCAGGAAGGATGTCCCTAAATTCAAAAAGGGGTAGAAAGAAATTCAAGAAGAAGGGATCTAAAGGCGGCATGAAGAAAGTTGACTTGAAAAAAGGTCAAATGTTAAGCCTGATCCGAAGATGGGTCACTTCGCGAGGGATTGCTCTAAGCGAAATAGCCGTGGAATGGTACTAGTAATTATGTGAATTCACACATTTCTTATGTATAGAGTACCTCTTTCCTAATTGAATCTATATCTTCTTCTTGGATTCTAAACTCAGGCTCAGCAGACCATATAACGGATGGACCAATGATCCTTTGTGGATTACCGTCGGTTGCCACATCAATGCAAATGGCTTTATGTTGGCAATAACGCATAGATCGAGGTCAAAGACATAGGCATCTACAGATTATCTCTGCGTGGTGGAAAGACCTAATCTTACATGATGTGCTTCAAACACCAGACATCCGACGGAATTTAGTTTTTGTACTATGTCTTTTGAATTATGGGTTTGATGTGAACTTTCATGGCAAAGTTGCTGACATATTTACAACGGGATATTTTATGGTTTAGCTTTCCTCAGGAAAGTTCTTTGTTTTGGATGTTATTAGTGATTTCAAATTGCATGATTGTTTTGTTATTTCCTCCAATATAATAGTTGGCATGAATATCTAGCATGCTAGACTATGACACATAAGTCAGAATCAAATGATTAAACTAGCAAAAGAAGGTTTACTAAGTGAAATTCCAAACATGGAAATGGCCTTTGTGTGAAAGTTGTTTAGCTGGTAAGGCAACTAGAAAACCTTTTGGTACAGGAACTAGAGTTGAAAATCCATTGGATTTGGTCCATTTTGATATATGTGGTCCCATGAGTGTGAGGGCTAGTCACAAAGCTTGGTACTTCATTACCTTCACTGATGACTTTTCACGATATAGTCACGTCTATTTGATTTCACATAATTCTGAAGCACTAGAGTGTTTTAGACAATACATGAATGAGGTAGAGAATCAAATAGAACGTAGAATTAAAGTATTACGTACTGACTGAGGTCGTGAATACTTATTCGATCAGTTCAAAGAGCTCTGTGAAGAAAAAGGGATAATTAGGCAACTAACTATCCCTGACACTCCACAACAAAACAGAGTATCTGAAAGAAGAAATAGAACTCTTCTAGACATGGTTAGGTCGATGATGGCTCAAGCAAACCTGCCAACTTCGTATTGAGGTGATGCTTTATTAACAGCAGCCTTTCATACTTAACCATTTACTTTCAAAAGTAGTTACTTCCACACCATATGAGTTATTGACGAAATGCAAGCCAGATCTGAGTATCTTAAGACCTTAGGGGTTGGCTGCATATGTTCATAATGATTCCCATAAGCATGGGAAGTTGGGTCCTAGAGGAAAGAAATGTATCTTTATAAGATACTCAAGAGATCCCAAAGAATACGCTTTCATTAGTGAAAGCGAAGAAGTAACATTAGCTGAAATTGAATCAAGGGAAGCCGTATTTATGGAAATTGAATCACTTGGAAAATGAGAGATAGATTGAACAATATCTCTTTATGAGATACAAGAATAAGGTAGTGAAGATCGATCTAATGATTCCCAATCGTCTCAATATATTGATCTGAGTGTGAGATTAAATGGCTTAGAAAGGCCTTTACAAAGGCCGAGACAAAAGAAACGGAAGAGATAAGAGGTTTCTGCAAGAGGGAGTGACAGGGGAAATGTACCCAGGAAGCGCTTCTCAATAGAGGGGAAGCACTCACGGTCACCTCGGATGGAAATGATGAGCCACGTTCTGTACAAGAAACCTTGCCGTGCCCTACCAAAGATGAATGGAAGAAGATATTGATTCAATGAAAGAGAATCAAGTCTAGGAACTTGTTGATCTACCAAAAGGTCGAAAGGCCATTGGGAACAAGTGGGTTCTCAAAATAAAAAGAAAAGGGGGTGCATCAATTGACAAGTATAAGGGGTATACACAATAGAAAGGTATTGATTACGAGGACACATTCTCACCTGTTGTACGCTTTAATTCCAAAAGATTGATTCTAGCAATTGTAAATAGTTTAGATATGGAGTTACATCAAATGGATGTGAGAACTGCATTTCTAAACGGAGACCTGAATGAAGAAGTCTATATGAAACAACCATTAGGTTTCATGAAGAAAAGCTTAGAGAGAAAATTTTATAAGCTCAAAAGGTCCATTTATGGACTGAAGCAATCATCCAGACATTGGTACTTGAGGTTTCACAGAGCGATAACCTCATACGATTTTGAAATAATTGAAGAAGACACTACTTCTACATTAAGCGGTTTGATGATAACTTTGTGATGTTATCATTATATGTAAACAATATACTATTGGCCGGAAATAACGTAAATTCGATCTTAGCTGTTAAAGAAAGGCTGTCATAGAATTTTGAGATAAAAGACATGGGAGAAGTATAATATATACTTGGAGTTAAAATCTAAAGGGATCGCTCAAAGAGAATTTTATCTCTTTCACAAGAGAATTACATCAAGAAAATTCTTGAGCGATTCAATATGAGTGACTGCAATCCCTTAGATATCCTAGTAGCTACTGGAATTAGCCTGAATCTTGAAATGTGTTCCAAAACTGAGTCAGCTAAGAAGAGAATGGAAAGAGTTCCTTATGTTAGTACCATTGGAAGTCTAATGTATGTAATGATGTGTACAAGACCAGATATTTATTTCGCAGTTGTACTAGTAAGTAGGTTCCAGTCAAATCCTAACGAACAACATTAGAAAGCTGTCAAAAAGGATTCTACAATAGTTAAAGAGCACAACAAATAATGCACTAACTTATTAGGGAAGCGAATTGCGGCTTATTGGATTCTCCGATACTGATGTAGGCGAAGATGAAGTTGAACGGATGTCAACTTCATGTTATATCTTCTTGCTTAACAATGGCGCCATAGGTTGGAGTGGCAAGAAGCAGACGTGCATAGCTCTACATTCAATGGAAGCTGGGTTTGTGACTTGCATTGCGGTTGTACAGGAGGCTATATGGCTGAAAAGATTTATTGAACACCTTGGATTTGAAAATGAGAGACAAATCCAGTGTTAATATATTATGACAATACTGCAGCTATAGCCGACACAAAAGACCCTAAATATCATAGTAAGGCAAAGCACATCGATGATAAGTATGACTTTGTGAGAGATTATGTAGCACAGAAAGTGATTAATGTACAACACATTTCGATCAAGAGTGTGGTCGCAGATCCCCTGACTAAACCAATAGCCAAAGAAATGTGAAACATGTAAGGGCCATTGGTATGCGCAAAAATGTAAAATTACAAACACTTTATATTGAATTTCTGATTAAATTCATGTGTATGTATATAAGTATACAATGTCTAGTATGTCATACAGGCAGGTGAGGTAGGCTCTCTCACACGAGCTACCGCCTTTGATACTTAGGAGGAGTATGCAAAGATGAGACACTTGTATTCACCAGTAAGGTAGCAGGAATGCTGATATGGTAGAGAAGAAATACAAGTTATGTCGCCTCGACAATCATGTAGCATGTCGAGATGAGATCCAATGTATATACATATAAAATATGGATCGAATCATGGGGACCCGCTCCTATGATGTCTGTTACCAGACAAAAAATTCTTCAATACTGACATTATATGAGATATGGGAGGAGGAAGAATTTGGGTTTAGATGTTGGGAACATCTAAACTAAAAGTCTGTACGGTATTAATGATAAGTATCAACACGACGTACGCTCTTATAGTATAAGAGAAACACCGTAGCATATGATTCATACCACATGTGTTATAGAACCGCAAAAGGGAAGCTAGTGAATGGATCCCTGCTTCATTGCTGTGTGAGTCCTAAGAAATTAATATTTCTATTTATGTCTTTTGACTTTGACACACTACTACAGAGTATAGTTTTGACGCCTGAAATTTGCGTCCTTTTTTAAAAAAGGGGAGTAAAAGATGAAGGCGGTGAGATTTTTATTCCCTCTCGTCGCAAGCCCCCCGTCCCCCAAACCGTCCTCGTCACCGTCGCCCGCCAGTCGCAGGCCGTTGCAGCCATTCGCATGTCGAACGCTGTCGCCCCCAGATCGCAAGCCGTCTCCCGTCGCCAGCCGTCGCACGCTGTCGTCCGTCGCCCGCCTATCGCACACCATCGCACGCTGCCCGTCGCACATTATTGTGGTAACTTTCTTCCTTTTCTCTTTAGTTTTTTCTCTTCACATTGTGCACAAGAGTTTTACATACACACGAGCATATGGATGGCTGATGTATTTTGATTTTATTGCTGTAATGTTGAATCGTTTAATGTTTGTCTTTACCTTCTTTTTTTGCTTGTGGCTAGTTCTGTCTTTGGTTTGTTTGTCTTTAGGTGGTTGCTTGTTTTGGTACTTTTATGAGACTTTGTATGTTTTCTGGGACTTTGTATGTTTATTGTGATCAATGTTAAGGGTTTCTTTCGTTGGCAAAAAAAATATATGTGGAGGGATATATATAAAGCCGAGAGTATATATATACATATTTATACATACGAGCATATATATATATAAAGCCGAGAGTGGATTAACGGAGAATAAAGGGAATTAAGATGAAGGAGGGCATCAGGGACATATTATACATACCTGTGAGATACGTGTGAGTTAGATTAAGTTTCAATTCACTTCTCTTCTAAATTTGGAAGTATTCCACCAGTAATTCACATCAAGGTGGCATTATAATACAAAAGTGAGATATGAAAGTATCTTATTTTGAGAAGTATTATTCAAG
>JANTPZ010028353.1:0-21532 GCA_025593235.1 Vachellia pachyceras
AAAAATAATTGAAAATGGACCTAGATTTCTACTTCGAACGGAGAAAGAAACGAATCAATGTAGAGGATTGAGGAAGAAGGAAGAAAGCAACGAGATCGGAATATGAACACGACTCATCTTGCTTCTTCTCTGCTCAGCTGCCATAGCTAGCCCAGAAAGATATGACTTTGCGTAAATTCATCGACAGGTTGAAGAACCCTAAAGTGGAGAAGAAGATTGTGAAGGAGGTGAGCGAAAAATCCAAAGCTCCTGTGTACAATGGAGTGAAAGATATGACTTGCACCCACGCGGCGTTGAGCGAGATCCGTTTAGCTATCCAGTGTTTTAGGCAGGACCAAGGATCTGTCTAGGGAAGGAGATGGCGTACTTGTAGAAGAAGGAGCAGCAATGCCATCAAGAGAGAGCTGTCGGTTTGAAAAAAGAGAGAGAAGAGCACTAAATAACACGCACACGATGATTTAAATTTGAAAGGGATTGCGCAACTGCCTTACGGCGCTCTTTTATTCATAAAGGGGTGCCCTTTTCTCATAAAGGGCGCCGTAGTAATAGGGTGCCATAGATATACTTTCAGCGCCCCATCCTGGTATAGAGCGCCTAAAGGTGCCAAAATTTTCAAAATGCCACCGCCTTCACTTTTTACTCCATTTTTTAAAAAAAGACGTGAATTACAATAGTAAAAAGTATATTCTGTAGTAGTGCTTGAACAAGAGCCACAGGACCTCCCACTGAAATCCATGCATTATCCAAATATTCTTGCATGCGTGGGACGTGACCATGGTTGTACCACCTTGCCTCTATCATGTCACACGGATCGCCCCACTAGAAACAAATTAAAACACACATCATTACATTAGATTATCAAAATGTTACGGCGAGTTGAAAACTTTCAATGAAAATAATGAACATACACACACACACACACACCACTTTCTTGAGGCAAGGAATGATGTCGATGCCTGTATGTTTTAGGATGGCAAAAGCTACCTCGTTGACAGAATTATAGAGTGCAAAAAAAACATATTTTCATGTAACTTGGAAGAACGTTCATTTCTTGTATATCCCATCTGCAATAAACAAAATATATATTACATATTATTATTGGAGATATGGAGAAGAAGCTGCGTGTGTGTGTAAATAATGTAATAATTATAAGAATGATAGCTAACCTGCAGACCACATGAGTGAAGAGTTCAAGTTCTTGAAATGTGCCATAAACATCATAAATATCATCTATTATGGTTAAGAAAGAAGTGATCTTTGTCATCTCTCTTCTGAAATATGAGAGCTCAGGTTGAAAAGCCACTCCCACACCCCAAAAGAAGTTCTCTGTTGGCATGTCCGGGCCCGTACAAAGCTCAGCTTTTCTCCATCTCTCATTTCTTTCCACCACCTTCATTATTTAATTTATAAATATAGCCAATCGCCACTATCAGTATTATTTATACTTTTTTTTCTTTGGGAAAAACCAAAGCATACAGAGATGATGATAAAACAGACCTCTTGGAGAGCATGCAATTATGCAGTTTTTCTTTTTTTGGGTAAAACCTTGCTTTTAATTTCAATAGTTTGGATCCAATCCCTGTAGTTTTTACATTAAGTAATCAGTCCTGAAATTTTACTCGGCTTCGGTTACAGCTCCTACTAATACCAAACATCATTACCACATCAACGACACGTTTTTCTTATATCAACGACAAGTCATATCTCTAAGAATCTTGAACTACGTGTACTATAATTCTAATGACTGAATTCTTGTTGAAAGAACCTTAAAGATATGGACCAAAATTTATAGATAATATAAGGTATAAAAACCATATTTCCCTTTTTTGAAAAAAATAATATAAAATTTTACAAAGTAGAAATTAGACATATGCAGTCATCGAGTAGTAGCAGATAACATATATCCATCAGTAAATTAGAAGAAAAATCTAAAATTAGATAACAAGGCCGCATATTGTACAAAGCCCCATACAGGCAGTAAGTTACATTATTATATTCAAGACTTGTGTATATAATATGCATGACTTCCTATAGATTGACTAGATATATATAAATACTTTGGCCAAAAAAACGAAGATAACATAAAATTCACTTTGGTTCCTTTACCTTGATGTATATTTTAAGTCTTCTTGATGGGTGACTTGGACTAAATTGAAAACCAAACGGGCAAGACATTGCCTCTTTCGTAAAGGTCAATGAACCATGGAACTTCAAGTCTGGGGATCCTCCAGTGTAGTGGAAGCTCAAGTGCATGACTTATCATGACTGATAATAATATCATATCACTATCTTTGTTCTCCTTCACAAATTGTTTCAGATAAATAATGCAAAAATCTCTTGCTTCCTCAAGTATGGTTTCGCCTTCCATTGAAAGAAACGATGCGTCATACAATGACAGTCTGACACCTCCTATTTTCCCCTATAATTATTTATTTGATCACTTATAAACCACTCTTGGGCCTTGGATAACTCAATTTGGCCTTTTTAGTGAATTTGAAAGTTTTTCTTTTTCTTAAAAACGTTGTTACTGTTCACTGGCCCATTTTCCAGATTTCTAACCCAACTTTGGAAAATCATAGTTAATTCTAGAAAATTCAAAACTTAGTGATTCCAATTTCTAAATTTTTCTTATTAAATGAAATATAGGGGAAAATACTCATTGGTTCCAATTCTTGCCCATTTGACACAGTTTATTCAAAAACCGTGGCAATGTCCAAATGGCCACCGTCAGTTTATTCCAGTTTTTCCCCTAACTTCGAAAAATCATATCTCTTAACGTACACATCCAAAATTTACAAACTTCATATCATTTTAAAGCTCAAGATGTGCAGTTTCTGACTGGAAAATTTCAATCTCTTTGGATGTCGTTTTCTATTTTAAATCACCACTGGAAACAGATTCATTTTTCAGGGCCTTTGCAACCCTTTAGCTTTGAAAACCAACTTTTCTTAAAATTCACCAAAACCTCTTTTTGATTCATTAACCCATCTATTTCATGCATGATTATTTCCTTACCATTCCTTCGTACTTTTAACCTATTTTCATGCATGTACCATTACCCATTCATATGGTTCTTTCTTATGGATGATTAGGGGTTACAATCACAACAAACATCAAGAGAGTATATCATCTTAAATATGTACACAAAACCATACAAATAAAGGCAACCTCTTCATGCATCAAGGATCTTTTCCTTACCATTGCTTGAGCTTGCACCTATATGGTTAGTGGGTGAGGGATGAGATTTGGGAATCCCAATAGCAAAACTATATAACCAAAATATTGTGAATTTATATACATAACTTTGATGCATGTGTATGATCATGTAAACATATGACATATCAAACTACACTTTATCATGCATATGGCCACGGCATAAAAGTCACATCTCATACACAAATCATTCACCTTAATCATCATAAAAGTTCATGTAACATTCACAATCATTTTCATAAACTTAAGAAAAGGTTAGTAGTCTTGCTACCTTGTCTCTTTAATTCCTTTGCAACTTGAGTCCTTTTTTGCTTACTTGCCCAATGAATTCTTTGGGTTTTTAACTTCATAAACATCATGGTATAACATCCATGTAAATACTCAACCATCAAGATGCAACAAAACTTGCAAAAACGCAATAAACTCCCCTTTAGCTTTTCAAGAACCCTACAAGTTCCAAAACTTGGTTTTATGGCTCCTTAAGCTTCTAAAATCCATTCCTTATCTTTACCCTACACAAAACATCATTTTAGAGCCATTGGAAGCATTAGAATCATCAAAATCCCACTCCTTCTATTTTTTACAGATTTTCGAAAAAAACAGAAAAAGAAGGGTTTTTGGATTTTTCAACTTTTGCTTATGAATACTTGTGTATTATTGCTTCCAAATCATGATTCAAGCATCATATGACTCAAACAAAACCTTTCCCTTTTCCATCCCAAAATGGACAGCACCCACCTTCAAGCTTTAGGGTTTCAAAAATTCTTACATCAACACAAACAACCAACAACACACACCAAACTACTCTTTACTACTCAAGAAAGGACTTGCAACCTTTCACTACCTCAAAAGCCTTCTCTTTTTCATTTTCCAACCTTGAAACCCTAACTTTTCATCTTCAAAGAGAGGGCTTTGATCAAGGAAAACAACCACTAAAGAGGTAGTAGAAGTTGCAATGAGTAGAGAAATGGAAAGAGATGGTTGTTTGGGTGTGTTTACCTTGAGGTTGTGTGAGCTTTCTTCTTCTTCCTCTTGAGAGCTTGAAGGTGACGGTCTTAGAGCTTGGAAAGATAGAAATTCCAGACGATGAGAGAGGGAGAGAGTGACTAAATTTGAGAGGAAATGGTCGCTTAAAAGCTCTCTTGAAAAATGAGTGGTTGTGGTTAATTCTTGGGGACCAAGATTGGGAATACTTGATGGAGGTTGTGCCATATGTCCCATTTGAATTTATTGATGAAAAGTGACTTTTCAGACCCTCTAGGAATCTAGTTTGCTGGTTGGGCCTTTGCCCGGTCCAGTTACTTGATCCGGTGGCACGCATTTCCATAAAGTAACCTTTACGCGAGTAACTACATTTTTACTTTTCCGGAGACTTTATCTCTCATGTGGCATCATTCCCTAGGCCTCCTTGCTTAAGTGGCATCATGTCTTAGTCCATAGCATCTCCGGGTCTCCCACGTAACTCATCAGGATTCCTTGATTTGCGTGCAACACCGTAAAGCGGGCTGCCAGCGGCCAATTTGACTTAAGGACATGGAAATATTCTATATTTTTCCCTGATTCTCAAGCTCTTTTATGTTCCTCGAAATTCTCCCTGTATTTTCTGTAATTAATTTTCTAAGAAAATACTTTTTTGGGTTTTCGGGCACTGTTATTCTCCGTTCAACGAAACTGCCCACACCGGGTACCGGGTAATAATTTTATTAATTACTTTATGACCCAACTAAAATTTTCTCAGTTTGGGTCTCTGGCATTTGAGGACTCCTGCTACCTCAAATAATTATTTCTCGGTCGTCCTTAACTCCGAAATCCTTTATTTACCACTTATTTACGAAAAATGCCATTACCTTTTCTACTTTTGCCACATTTTCCAAAATGCCATCACTTTTTCTACTCTTTCTTAATTCCAACCTTGCCCTTGGTTGACTTTTGACATTTTGGTCAACTTTGACTTTTGAGTTGACTTTGACTTTTTGGTCAACTTTGACTTTTTTGGTTGACTTTTGACCAAATTACCAAAATGTTCTTATTATTTGATGACATTTTGTTCCCTATGCCTTATTATTCAAAATGACCATTTTACCCTTGCTATTAGGCCAAATGACCGTTTTACCCTTTGGTCATTTTTACTTAGAAATTTCAAGACAGGGACTTAGTCGATCATCCTTTCTTGTCTATAGGCATTTTCCTTTCTATTTTTCTTATTTACAAGGCTCAAATAATTTCGTAATTCATTGGTTTGTCATTTACTTCCGTTCATGAAATTTGGGATATTACACTTGTCGCTGATACAGATTCTAGAAATCTCTTTTTAGGTGCATGAGAAGCTCTTTGATTCTCTTTCATTTCAGTATGTATATAATTATTTTGAACAATTGATTCACACAATACTTGCAAGGAATAATAATATGATAGTTTTGAAAGAATCATATTGGTTTAGTAGATGCAATCTCAACGATAAGTAGGGAAAGTTCTTAAAAATAATTTTCAGAGCATATTCAAAAAGCATTTTTCTTTCAATAACGGATGCAAAATATTAGTTCAAACACAATTTTATGCAAGCTTTTGAGGAGGAAAACAATTTTTTTAAAAAAAAGAATGAGAAGAATTGGAACTTTTTTACCGTAGGTGCATCTTGAGCTTTTGAGAGTTATTTATCATCAACAGAAAGGCTTCTTCTTTGTAATCCACTCTCTTATGGTTCCTTTGTGCTGACTAACTCGAAGTGTTTCTGTGATTAATCCTTCTGCACTTATAGCTTCCAATTTGATTCATCAACTATAGCTTATGACTGTCAACACTTGCAACTTCAAGACATTTGTTAGAAATATGAATACATTTAAGAGAATACCAAATGTCTTTAATACAGAAGTTTCATTGCTCAAGTTTTGAAGAAAATCAATTTCTTTTCTTCTTTTGACCAATCCTTTCTCTGCTTTAGTTGAAAAACATTTTCAAAATAATTTCCCGTAGAACAAATTTTAGCTTTCAGAAATTGACATAATCAACATCTTTCAAAAAAAACATAGGATAGTTTATCAAAATCATTCAAAAATGCATACATCCAATTTCAGCCACGGATTACTCTTGAGACGGTTAAGTCATTTAAACAAGAGACCTACTCTGATACTAAATGTTAGAAACGGCTATCACCCAAGATGGGGGTGAATTGGGTGTCTTAAAAATTATTTTTTTCGAAACTCATTTGATCAAAATACTCAAATCATTAATTGAAACATATTATGAAATCGAATGGTGCACGAAGAAAAAACAACGCAAGTTAATGAAGATGAAGGAATGAAAAACACAAAACGATTTATCCTGGTTTGACCCTATCTGACCTACGTTCAGTCCCCAAAGCACCTTTGAGATTTTCAATCCACTATACTTTCCAAGTTTAACCAGGTACTTGGAAAACCATTACAATCACAATGTCATCCCAGACACTTGTGAACCCATTTCAAGTTTGTCACAATATGTACTTGAAAAACCCCATAAATGTTTCCAGACATTTATGAACCCACTCAAGTTAGTACCGTAGGTACTTGAGAAACCATTACAATCACTCCCTCTTACAAATTGCACAGCGACCAGCATGCTCTGTTTTCTCAACTTTAATTCAACCCAACAATCTCAATATCCTAATTTTGATTTTCTCACGGAAATACATTGAGTTTGGATGAATCAATAAACTACTCTCTCATAGAATGAATAATAAACATTGAAGCTCTCAGAGAAGAAAATATCAGAGTCCTAAAGATGTGATATGTTTTACGTTCACTAACTCCATATTCTCCGTCTTCTCTCAACACCTCTTCAGTTGGTTGCTTCCTCTTATTTATAGATGTTGTTAGAATATGTCCATTGGAGAGGAAGACTTGTATCCGTTACTCACAGCTATTACTTTCGTTGTTCTGCCATTAATGCTCATCTCATTTGTCGCAAAGACTGTACTTATGACAGTTAATGCTGAGTGCTAGAGATATTCTTAGTTAAGCCCATACCTGTTTAATAGGTAAACTAAAATACATTTATGAGAGCAAGTAATATTCAAAATGTCTAAGTACGAAAATGGAAAGCTCTGGTAGCTTTAGGTATAGCTGTGTCAGAAGCCATGTCAGAGAAAAATGCAACCCGAGTTCTATAACATTGAGTTTAGGAATCATGTAGTAAAACTTCATGTTATGAAAAATGAGGACTCGAGTTCTAAAACAAGTGACAAACTATTCAGTTAAAAAGATCCTCAAGACTCGACTTTGGAAAATCAAAAACTCGAGTTTGGAAAACTTCCAGTGAAGACTCGAGTTTGAACATCAAATTTTTGAACTGAGAAAATTTCGCAAGGAATGGAACTCGTGTTTGGAAAACAACAGGACTCGAGTTCTCTAAAACTCTAAGTCAAAACTTCCAGTTTTCAATTCAAGTTTTGTAAAGTAGTTGTGGAACTCAAGTTTTTGGAAATCTGAAACTTGAGTTTTATAAAAGCAATTTTTAGAGATAAAATTCAGAAGCCCGAGACTCGAGTTTTGGAAATATAGAACTCGAGTTGTATAAATTATGAAATACAACTCGAGTTTTCCCATGCTATGACTGAGTTTTACTGAAAATTTTGTGAGAAAATTCAATTTAGATCATGAAACTCGAGTTTTGGTAAATGCATAACTCAAGTTTTACTTCATGACTTTAGCTTACACAGATCACGGTCCAGCTTTCAGCACATGGCTCAACTTGCAACGTTAATAACTCTCTCAATTCAAATTGAACCCTTGCAAATAATATATCAATGGATAGCCTTATATGTATTCTTTCACATGAAAGAAGAATCAGTTCCAAATCCGTTATATAAAGAAAGTTATGATAGATACAATAAGTAAAGGTCACTGATAAAGTGTTCAGTTTGACCATCAAATTTAGAAAATTATATTTCCTTCATATGAAATGATTTGATGCTGGGTTTGGTGTCTATAAACCGTATTTTGAGTCTAGTTTCATATGAAATTTTTTTCATATCAATTGAAGGTGTATTTTGGGAGATATGAGAAAAATACCAGATATATATCAAGCTGAAAGATAACAGAGGAGCCGAAACTCGAGTTCTGATGACTTCAAAACTTGATTTTTGAGTCCAAAAGGTTGAAACTCGAGTTTTGATGACCCATAACTCGATTTCTGAAACTAAGAAGTTGAAACTCAAGTTTTTGATGATCCATAACTCAAGTTTTGACACTAAGAAGTTGAAACTCAAGTTTTTGATGATCCAGAACTTGAGTTTTGGCACTTCTTCCTAGAACTCAACTTTTGCTTCAGGAAGCTCCATAAACTTATTAAACTCAATTTTTATCTTCAAGAAATGGTTTTGAGCATCCAAATAAAGCTTAGATGAATGGTAACTTAATGAAAGATGATATAACATTATTTAAAAATATTTGAACATTCAAATTGAGTTATTTAACCACATCATCCTTCAATTAAAGAGAATGTACAAATATAGTTGTAAATCAATATGGTTATAAAACTTTTTGCTCTTTAATTATTTGACATCATCAAAATTAATCATATCTAACAGTTCATTAGTTAGATTCCAGTTAATCTAGTCCTTAGAAAAGAAAGTAGTAGTATATACTGGGTTAATAAGACACACCCACACCTTTCTGGCAACCTCAAAATCCCTTTGGTCATGTATAATATTTTGCTCTCTACCACACTCGTAGGGACACTCACAGGTAGCTGATACATTCCGCCTCATCCTAAGGAGGTTGGTTTATAATCTCATGGAAAACCTGCCACATAAAGTACTTTTCTCTCTCAAGTATATCCAACCGCTAGATGTTCTTCCAGTTGGATCTATTGGAGAATTATGCTGTGTGTAAATCATCTTATACGCTGATTTGATACTAAAATTCCAGTCTGCAAACTTTTGCCAACATAAGGTATCCATCTCAGTACCCCTCAGAGTAGGAACCATTTGGATTTGAGCAATGACCCATCTAGGTAAAAATAGGCTCCATTTGTGTATGTCCCATGTGTCGGAAGGCGTGACGAATTCATTCACCGTAGATTCGGTGCTCAAAATATGCAGGTTTTTATCCACATACTTTCTGAAGGGTCTATCTGACAGAGTCCATAAATCCTTCCATACCTTGGTTTTAGATCCGCTCCTAATTTTACATCCCACTCCTATATTAACTTTATCCCAAACCGATGTTAATTCTTGGCAAACAGCTGATTGGCAACTTTTCTTGTTGATCACCGGAATTTTCCCATTACCACACTTATACATACACCATAAGCATTGAACCCACAAAGCATGGGGTTTCATTAGTATTCCCTAGCAGAGCTTCCAAATGAAAGCCTTGTTCTGACAAATGAAATCCTTGATGCCCAAACACCTTTCTTCCTTCCCTGCTTTTATGGTCTCCCATGAGATAAGATGCATTTTCTTCAACTCATGATTATGGTTCCGAAAGAAGTCTCTGTTTTCCTTTTCGATTTCTTTCAACACCACCTTATGAAGAAGTATAGTTTGCATTTGATACGCAGGAAGGGAGGATAAGACTGATTTAATGAGAACCGTTTTCCCTGCCATACTAAGGAATCTGCCCTTTCAACTCCCTAGCTTCCTATTTACCTTCTGAATTAGCAGAGCAAAGATACTCTTAACAACTTTTTTGTGAAGCAAAGGCACACCTTGGTACTTGCTTAGATCTACGGAGAGGTCAATGCCTAAAATTTGGCTGAATTGTGATACACATGCTGGGCTCACATTATGTGAAACAAACATCTTCGACTTCTGCAGATTTATTTGATGACCTGAAGCACTACAAAAGAAGCTCATAATCTCCTTCATCTCTACCATGTATTCCTGGGATACTTCAGAGAAGAGAACCAAATCATCTGCAAAAAATAAATGTGACACGTATGGCCCCTTAGTACTTATTGCCATAAGTTGCCACCGTCTATGATGAACCCCTTGATAAATTAGTTGCCCTAACCTTTCCATTCACAAAATGAAAAGATATGGGCTGAGAGGATCCCCTTGCCTCACTCTTCTAGTGGGTGAGAAGGACTTAGAAGGTGTGCCATTCCAAATGGGGGTGTGCAATGGTCGGGCGAGGCTGCTCCGGGGGGTAACTCGCCACCCACCTGTCAAGGACTCCACGGGTACAAGGCTTTATCTCTGATTTTACAGTGCAGTAATTAGGTGCTTGAGGTGATATAATCAACTTCTACCTCTCTAGCATTCCAAAGAACCCAAATGCCCACTGCAAACCCTGTCGCTTCCGCATGGATCCAATCCGAGTACCCAACTGACGGGCAACTTTATCTGCTTTGTCACCACTAACCCTTGTTTCTATAAGCCCCAACACATACTATTTCCTAGTCACATCCTTAACCATTCATGGAAATGCTTTACTGGCCGCTCCACGACAAATCCAAGTAGCAACTATCATCTTAAAACTTAAAAAACAACAAGAGAGACCAAAGCAACTTACATATCAAGTGGCTCCCCTTCAACTAGATCTTCACGCCGCACCAAGTCCTCCTTCTCAGGATCCTTTCTTACGCCTTCCTGCGAGGACCCTTCATTAATTTCCTCTCTCTGTCCATCAACCCCTTCCATCGGGATTTCCTGTTGCAAACCTGTATTCATGTTACTTGGCCTGGAGACACCTTGTTGTGTTTTATCTTCCATTATGCGCTTGTCCTTCGGAGACTCAGGCTGGTGTGGGTCCTTTCTATTTTGTAATCTTGACATGTCAGCGTGTCACCAATCAAATATTTTCCTACACTTTACCGAGGAGGATCAACCAATTACTCGTTGGATAGCTCAAGGTAGCACATGAGACGACTGTGTGCTAGCCTTACAAGAAATACTTTCGTAATATATAATGTAATGATCCATACTTTACTCACTGAAAATATTTCAAGTGTCCTCTATTATATATTTTATATATATAAATTTCTCCTAATTATTGCCCATTTTACATAAGATATTTATCATCGAAAAGAGAAATAATTAGAAAAAATTTATAAGATATATGATTTAAAATATAAAAAAATTTGAAACATTTTTATTAGGTAGAGCATGGATAACGTAACACTTCGGGAGCATACAAGTATTCCTCTAGCTATATATACCTTTCTTAGAATTGTGGTTGTGGAAGTGTATTTTATTCCATGCAATTAATAATGGAGGATATCAACTGCTAAAAAATTATTTTACTTATTTATAAAAAATTGCGTTAATTTCTTTAAAATATCTCCTTTAATTATTTACCTTGCACAAACAATCATGGCATGCTAATTTTTAAGTATGTCTAATTAATAAGGATAGTTTGAAGTCTTACATAAACATTTAAGATTCAAATTTAAGTGAAATTGTTTATATCCATTAGAGTAAATTCACCAAACACACTTGTTATGTATGTCCACTTGTAAACTTACCTAGAAACACTAGTAAATTTTTGTATTAACTTTTATATGTAAACTATGATTTTTAGATTTTCATATGATATTTATGGAGGAGAACTTATCTCCAAAGTATCCAGTTATTTATTGTTTCTCAGAATTTCATATCAATATATCATATCATCGCAATCATTTTTTGTACATTTGTGAATATTTTATGTAAATAATATTAGTTGATGAATTGTAACGTAATTAACTAATGATGTTACGGACATTTTGTGACAGGATATAAAGGAATAAAACAAACTAGCAGTAATGTCATGGAGATTGTGAATTTGGCACGTTAACTCTGTGTTTGGGTGGAGAAAAAATTGAGGGAGGAAAGGAAATTTGGAGAGAAAATGGGGGAGAAATAAGTTATCCCCTACTTGGATAAGAGAGAAAAAGTGGGAGAAAAGAAAAGTTAGAGAGAAAATTGGGTGTAGCTCCCATCACATTTTCTCCCCAACTTTTCTCTCCACACATGGAGAGAAAATAGATAGAAAACACATTTTTCTTTATTTACCCACATGCTTTTTTATTATTTTTTCATTTTAGCTAATTAAATTTAACATATAATTTATTTAAAATTTTGACTATGACTTTCTTTTTTAAAAGAATAAGATTTAATATATATTCTAATATTTAATTTATTTTTTAATTGCTTACTAAAATCTCACAACTTTAAAAATATGATATATTCTTATTTAAGTTATTTTGTTTTGAAATATAATAACTGAAAAGATATCTTTAATACATAATTTGATTTTAAATTATATAATGATATTAACGTCAATATAATTTTTTCATTATCATATTTAATTTGATATCACACTTTACATATTTTATGTATACTTTACTTGTTACTATTTATTAAAAGATTTTTATTTAAGGATATTTTAGTCATTCAACCATTTGCCAATTTTCTTTCCTCTATGTCTTCTCTCACCTATCCAAGCAGGATGAATGATAATATTTTCTTTCCACTTTTCTCTTCTCTCTATTTTCTCTCATCCCATTTTCTTTTGTCTCAACTTTTCATCCCATCCAAGTCGAGCCTTGAATGTGAATGCTTCTCTTAATGAAAATGATAACCGCCTTCCCGCTTGGTTAAACATATATATGTTTGTAGAAGAATAAGCTTTTCATCTCAAGATTTCTTTAATACTTCAAATGGGCTCAACAAGAGAAATTTTGTAAAGCAGACATTTCATTTCGTTTTAGGGGATAAGCAGTGGGATTATGCACACGAATTATGTCTGTTTTTGCTCTAGTCTTTGATATGTACTTTTATTGGTGTGAATATAAAGAATAACATGAACTTTTGAAAGATAAACATTCTTCACTTCCTAAGTACGAAGTCTATAACAACACTAGGACTTATAAGAGAGTGTTTGGGTAGGCGTTGAGGGAGGAAGAAGCACGGTAAGAAGGGAAAAATGATTTTACCATGATGCCCGTCCGTTTGGTAGAGCGGTGACCTGAAATGCCTTTAACGGAAAAAGCTTCTTCTTACATAAGGAGATCACGGGTCTTTGACAAAACGTCTGAACACACTAAAAAAATGTTTAACAGTATTTTTCTGTAAAACGAGATAATCTCTTTCACATATTTACCTCATAAATGATAAAAACACTTCTCCACCGTTTTTTTAAATGGTCTCATCTGCACTCAGTTCCAGATCTCTCTCCCACTCCCTTCAATAGCCACTCTTCTAGATTCACTCTGCCTTTATCTCTCTTCTGCTCATCCTTCCCTTGCCTTCTTCCAGATTTTTGCTTCTTCGGTTCCTTCACTGTCTCGCCTTTCTGAAGCTGTCCCAGTTCAGAGGCCCTAAGTCCGACCCATCTCAACCGATCACTCCTCCTCCTTAGCTTTTCACTCCATAATCGATCTGAGTTTTATTTTTCTGAATTGATTTCTGATAAAGGTACAGAAACATACAAGTCGATCTGAGTTATATTGCCTCCCTAATAACGTATGGTATTGGTCCATCGATAGAAACAAACGCACATTGCTTCGACTTATTTTTCATTTTATTTTTCTGACTTAAGTTTAGCGGAAAGTCCGATGCAGATCAGAGATCATATCCACGATTTCTTAATTATGATTTCTGTCAAATTGAAACGTCGGGAAAATATTGTACGCAATATAGAAGAGCAATGCAAATCAATAGAAAAAATTCCGTGGTAAGATAAAACTACAGAAAGAAACCCAGAGACATCAATGAACAAAAACGAGAAGCAGATCTAAAAAAACATCAAGAGCTACGCAAAAGCAACTGAAGAGAGTTCATCGGCATAGTACCAGCAGAGTGAAAGCCATTGTGTAGACCAAGCAAAAAGACGAGAGGAACAAGCATGGAAAGGATAGCAAGGTCCAATACCCCAATCACCAGTCCTTTCCATCGTCTTTTCGAAGGGAAGGCATATGAAGGAGCCCAGTACCAGCCCCAGAAGCGCTCTTCATCTTCCTCTCTGGCTCTCTCCCTGCTTCGCCGGGCCTTGCCTGTCCTTCTGTAATAACTTGATTAACTTCGGTATGGTCGTATTTTTATTGATTAACTTATTGATTGAGGAAAATACAATTTTTATGAAATAAGAAAGCTACAAGAGATTGAGATGAGAAATATTGAGAGGATAAGGGAATTGGAAGGGAAACAGGGAGTGATTATTTTGCATTCTAAGGTTGTTTCATTTATGTATTTCCTCTAGTTTTAGGATGTCAATATTAAAGCCTAACTCTAAAAGTTTCAAGTATATAAAGAAAAGAATAAAGCAACTAATTATGCAATAATTACACAATAGGAGGTCATGATAGAATTTTCATTATATTTAATTTACATATATTTTTATTTACTCTATTTTTTTATTTTTTATCATTGTCTTCATTATCATATTTATCACAAATAGCTAAAATAATATATATATATATGAATATGTAGGATTTAATGAGATTCATGTCTTTTTACTTATCACAAAAAATCACTTCTCAGAATTTTATTCAAGTAGTTTCTCCTTTTAAAAAAAAGTCACTTTTCTAATGCTAATTCAAACGTAAATCACGTTGCACTTTTGACTTCTACTTAGAATTCCTTTTCCAAAATAACTTCTATTAAAAAGTCACTTCTTCCACCGCTAATCCAAACGAATCCTAGCTAATAATCAGTGTGAATTTGAATTGAAATTTAATTCTTTAGCATAACTCACACACACTTATATATTATACTTTTCATATAGGGTTCAAATTCGACTTGTCTGTTTCAGAAGCGAAGTGCCTGGTGTCAGTTAGGTTACAAGGTGTTGAGAAGCTATGTTTACGTTTTAGAAACCTGTAATTTTATTTAACGAAGTATTTTGACATGGAAGTACTATTGGAGGAGTTATGGATACCTAAAGAAAATTACGGCCAACGTAGAACCCAAAAAAATTTCAAATAAATGCAATTTTTCCATTTTTAATAGTTTTTTGAAGAATTTATTTAACCTTGCAAAATAGGGATGACTTAGGATTTATTTGGAAACTCTTTTCAAATAGCTTTTACACATTTCGAGGCAAAACTTAAGTTTTGGAGAATAGATTTTGGAAAATAGCTTTTACAAATTTCAAGGTAAAACCTATGTTTTAAAAAGTGATTTATGTTTAGGAAGTTATTAGCTTTTATAGATTCCAAGGAAAAAAGTGGATAGGAAAGAGGAAAGAGAAATAATGAAAAGTAGAAAAGAGGAAAGAGAAGAAAAAAAAGTAGGAAAGGGGAAAGAGAAAGAAGAAAAAAATGTAGGAAAGAGGAAACTTAGGTTTCAAACCTAAATTTCAAACTGAGGTTTTGTATCCAAAATAGCTTTTTTAAAAAAATTTGTGTAATTGGACAAAACCTAGATTTTTGATCAAAATCTAGGTTTTGAAACCAAATCTAGATTTTAACTAAACCTAGGTTTCAAAATGTATTTTCAAACAAGTCCTTACCGTCACGTTGACCAAAAAAGGAAGAGTTACAACAAAATTATTTCGATTTTAAATAATTATCTTCTGTATAATTCTACAATTTCCTATAAGAAGCTTAGTTCTGTTTGAGAATACTTTCAGTGCAAATAGATAAATGAGTGCTTTTATTCTTTAAATAAACAACGCAGAATCCTACAGGTTTACAAATCTTGTGAGCCATGAGTTAAACTAATAGGGGGAAAAAATCATACAAACCATAAGTTTAACCACTGAGAGAAAATAAACTGGCCATCAATCATTGTCTATGAATGCAAAAAAAAAAAAAAACCAAATAATTACTCCATATTCTTGTCCGATGTCCAGAATATGGAATGTCTATGATGTAGAGTGTGTTAGACGTTTAGAAGTCCGTTTGAGAATAATTTTTACAGAATTCGAAGTACAATTTAGGTTTTGGATAATAGATTTTAAGAGAATAACTTTTACAGATTATTAGGCAAAACCTATGTTTTGAAAGATGATTATGTTTGAGAAGTTATTGATTTTTACGGAGTTTGAGATAAGTAAGTAAGAAAAAGGGAAGAGAAAGAAAGAAAAAATAGGAAAGAGAAAATTTATTAGGAGAGGGGGTGTAATTTGACAAGAAAATATATTTTTAAAACTTAATTTATAAACCGAGGTTTTGTATCTAAAATATTTTTTCCAAAAAAATTTTGTACTTAAACAAAATGTAGATTTTGTAACTGACATCCAAATATGCTCGAAATCAACACTGAGTCGTTCAAATGCAAGATGGAGCAAGATTCTTAAAACGTGGTAGTAACATGTTGGAAAATTAATCTCGAGGCTTATAGGAAGTCATGCTTGATTAATGGGAGACATTGAGTCAGTTTGGGAAAACAATATAGAAGTATTTTTACGCAAGTCGAGGTAAATATCTGGAGGAGATTATCTTGTTTTACGAAAAAAAATTGTTGAACGTGTTTTTGAAGAGTAAATAAGTTTTTCCTATGAAACACACTAGGGTAATTGATCTTGATGATTAATTATGGTTCAGAGGCGTGTCAGTTTTGGCTTTGAGAGGTTGTTTTGTGGTGTAACTGAGAGCTTATCATTTTATGCCATTGCGCCGTGGTGAACACAAGAGAACGTGAGTGAAAGCTCTCATTGCGTGTTTGTTGGGGGCAAGGCAACGGTAAACAGACTCTTTTTGGAAAGCGGTAAAAATTTTTTATCAATTATGAAGTAAATATGTGTAGGAGATTATCTCATTTTACAGAAAAATACTAGTGCGTTAAGGGTGTTTGGAAGCTTTCCGAGACACCTAATGACACAATTAAAGAAGGGTGTTGAGTTTCTAAATCATTCGTTGTGGTGAACTGTTGGTCGCTGCATGCAATGAACATCTCAATTTTAAATTTTAGTGTTCTTTTTATGTTAGTTCATCATGGCGAACATGTTGATTTCTTATGTTTAGTTGAATCATCATTGTCCAAGAATTAAAAGATGGGTAGAGGAAACTGAAGCAACTTCGCTAGGGTTTGTTATTTTTGTCCCTTTGAAGGTGTCTATGTTGATTTCTTATGTTTGCTAATGATTTTTTTTTGTTCCCCTTAGTTTTTTTTTTCAGATTTTGAAATAGTCAAAGAAGGTTAGAGTTTTGATGGATTTCGACTTGTGGAACATTTTGACCCAATCGTTCAAGTTTAAAAGGATTATATGGTTTATATTGTTGATATTTTATGAAAATGTAACCGGCGCAGCTTGGGGGCACTAAGAGAATATATTGATATCACATCCTGAGACTATGGTGCATTTGAGAAAACGATAAAGAAGTATTTTTACGTAAGTCGAAGTAAATATGTTGATAAAATTGTTTCGTTTTACAGAAAAAAACACTGTTAAACGTGTTTTTGGGTGAGAGTTAAGAGTTTCCAAATAAACACAATATCTCCTCACTGTTGAATGCTGGCACCTCTTACGAGGTATCAGAACAAACCCCTGGAATCCCCTAACTTCCTTTGTTGATTGGGTGCTTTGCAACCTTAAGCCATTGAACAATTGTCAAGTAATCACTGAATATTGATATCACATTATCAATCTATTATCTATTGATATTAAAATCAATAATAGTTAAATATTCTTTTTAGAAAAAATATCAAAATAGATAATTAATAACAAAATATTCTTACCTACAATCCTGAAATAATTAAACGAACAGACATCAATATGAAAACTATAATTAAAAAATATAAAATGCAAATAGTATCATTTTAAATTCTAATTTTAATTTTTTTTAAAAAAAATGCAACTTGAGTCATCCTCATGTTGCTATAACACCGAGTCATCCATGTACCTCATACTAGTTACATGGTTAGGTTGTCAGATTATAGGCTAACCCAATCGAATCTGTTCAGATTTGATAACGATGGTAATTTGAGAATCATTTAAGATTAATTCCTTTACTCTAATATTATGATGTACAATGTTAATATAGCCATTGACCACACTCTTAATGCTAAGCATACCCTTCAATTTTTTGGATAGTGATCACACTTTCTTAGCCATTTTTTGACTTGTACCATGATGTAAATATGTTATTCCATCAACACATTTCGTTTTCGTTCAAAAATACAAGTGCCACGTCATATCCCAATTATTCTTTTCTGTAGTTTTACAAATATCCATTACAATTGATTTTGGGGAGAGATGCATAATCAGAAGAAATTTTTGGATATAAGATTCACAAAAAAATAGATATATTTTTATTAAAAAAAATATGAATAATGTTGAGGAGTGTGTATTTCTACATTAGAGTAGCACATGGGATCATCGGGGGTAAAAAATAGCATTGTCGGGTGGAACCCGCTCCACGGCCCGCATGGTTATCCCATTTTGGGCGGTTCATTTCCTAATGTTCTTCGCCTTGTCCAGTTAACATGTGACATAAAACACTGAAGCTTCGCCTTCAGCTCCAATGGCTTCTCCAACTTCGGAGAAAGAATCGGCTGCAAACAGAAATATTCTGTCTCTTTACTCCAACTATATCTGGAATCGTCTTCTCGGGTTTTATGCGTTCTCCAGTTCTAATTTCATCGGCACACTCTACAACCTTCGTAACGTTGCTGCTCGTTTCAGATCAGCCAAACGTCGGGAATGCCTTCCTCTGCCATTTCCTTCCAGCTTGCTCGACTTTTCTTTGTATGGCCATTTGACTTTCCCTCTTAGCTTTGTTGTGCCGCCGGGATATTCGATGAGAGCGAATTTGGGAAGTTTCATGTTTTGGGTTGGTTTGGTTGGTTCTTTAACATGCATTGTAAATTAACTCCAAAGTCAGTGTCTTTATTTGATGACATTTGCGGTTACTATGCTCTTTTTCTTATTGCTCTGGCTTTGGAGCTTCTAGCGTTGATTAGTTACCATAGACTTTGAATGATTCCAATCAATGTAATGTGTAAAAGTTTATAATTACATGATACTGAATGATTTAAGGGATTTATTTGCGGGAGAAAAAGGACTTGTTTCATTCCACTCCACCACTTACACTCTGCCCACATTGAATTGAGTTCATAGAAAATTGATAAAAATATGAACTTAAACAATTTCGCGTGTCATTTCACTTGTTATATAATGAATATTCTGATTTAGAAGTTTGGTGCCTTTCAGGGTTATGAGTAAGCCATCTAGAGTGCATGATGTTCTGGAGGAAATATTTGAACATGTTTTAGAAAATTTGCACAATATTCAAAAGAATCTGCAGTTTTGGGAGTCCAAAGCGGAGGTTAGTTTTTTCTTCCCTTGCTGTGTGCATAGGCTATAAAGTCAATAATATTCATTGCATGCACTGTAACAAGTCATTGTCAACTTTGTTGCTTCCTTGTTTTCGTATTCAGAGATCAAACAGTAGTAAAGCATATTTCATGATTCTTGAGAGAGGTCCAAAGGCTTTTATTGGTGAAACAATTCGCTTATTGCGTGGGTGTGAAGCTCATAGTTCTTCCATACAGCAGCTGAGTCAATCTGCATCCATTCACATTAACGAGAGAGTAACAGTTTTAAGTAGCTTAAGATCTTCACTTGCAACTTTCTTGGCTCAGGTTAGTAGTTTGCTTCATCCAGCTGTCAGCTAGTTTGTGTTAATATCATAATAGTCTTACTGTCAACTATATTAATATTTCTTTCTTCCTCTGGTATGTGTTGACAATTCTATGAGATGCAGATAAAAATGGTTATTGATCAATGGTTTAACCAGTTTAATTCTGTCAACTCATGAATTTAGTGCGGTTTGAATGTATTGTGTATACTGCCAGATGCATACTGGTGGTGTTAAAATGGATTATTTTGTGCTTCCTTATGGGTGGTCAATCATAAGTTTCTCTGGTGATTTTTTTTTTGTTGGCCTGTCAGAGAGATTGGAGGGCTCATTTAGATTTAATGTATACTGTTGGTGGGATAATAAAAGGTGTTGATTGGTATGGTGCAAGAGGATTCTATTAATTGATAACAGCGTTTTTTTTTCTAGGACAAAAATATGGTCAATCAATTATGAAAATTGTTGAACTCCTTGACAGAATGGTGCGGTTAACCTTGTGCAGACATTGTTTTCACTAAGCCAGCCAAATATTTCTTTTCCTTTAGCTCTTGGTTAGCTATCGTCTTTAGTTTCTCTTTTTCTCTCTCTTTTGTTCATTGGTCTTGGGAGGACCCTCTGACAATCTATTTTTTCTATTGATGCAATCTTTTATTAAATGGGGCATGAGAAGGAGAATTGTGATTCAGCAACAACTCTTAACAGACAATTTTTTTATTAGGAAAAACAGAGATGGGAGATATTAGCTCTGAATAAGATTGGATATTTTTCTTTTATTGATTTTTCTTTTCTTTTCTTTTTCTTTTTGCCCTTTCTCTTTTGTTTTTTCTTTTGTATTTTTGGAGGAGTTCTTATTGTTATTATCCTATAAGAAAAGGATGTCACTGAGCTATCTCCAAGCATTGCTTTATTTCATTCATTATATAATGGGTTAATGTAAGTTTTGGTCTCTCAGTTTGCATGAATTTTGGTTCTGGTCATCCAAGTTTCAAACCTGTGGTTTTGGTCCCTATAATTTCATAAGGACTTGAATGTTTAATGGCGTTAAGTTTAGGGACTAGAACCAAAATTCTTGCAACCGGGGGACCAAAAATTATATTGACCCCTTCTATAATGTAACTTCATAATTCAGTCTGCACAGGCTTCAATTAGTGCTCCTCACATGTGAGCATAATCACTTAGTTGAATTTAGTTTTTGGCATATAACATGATTTTATAAACAAAATAGTCTAAAACTATGCTGGGAACTCAACAGATTAGTTGAAAACCTACAATGAAAAATAAACAGATTCAATGTAGTGCATATGAAATCAAATTTGTTCAAAGCTATCAATTTAATGATATTATATCAAATGTAAATTTCTAATTTGCTCTTAGGTTATCCTTCATATTATGTTTGAAAAATATTTTCAGGTTTATTTTGAAGTCGATAGAGTTGGAGAGGAGTTAGTAAGGGACCCAGAGCAGAAACTGCCCTCATTGTTGGGTACAATTGATGATTTGTTTACAACATTAGAAGCATCTATCGGACATCTTCATGCAAATCGTCAGGTTTGCATGAACAGAATATCAGTTCCTCTTTTCTTGTTCCTTTCTTCTTTATTTTTTTTTTTAAAGAAATTCCTGTATACATGATTTGGTAATGTCAAATAAACTGAAGACAGTTGTAGCTTGCATTCAGTTTTAGTACTGGTTTCCAGATCTGTTAGTTTCTTCTTGCAGAGTGATTCTTCTGTTGATGGGACCTATTCTCTTCCTCTGCTGTTTGAGAAGCTGCCAGAAATAAATCATGAGGGGTCTCAGTGGACAGATTGTGAAATTAGGGATGCTATCAATT
>JANTPZ010028354.1:0-31940 GCA_025593235.1 Vachellia pachyceras
GCCCAAACTTTGAACTGTCATGAAAAATAGTAAACCAAGTCCAAATGAGCTGAAATTTTCCATAAAAACAGTTCATATGGTAAGCTTTAAAATGAGTCCAAGAACACTTGGTTCGGACAATTGTACAAGAAGGTATTGTTTTGCCAAAATTTGAAGAAAAACCTGGAAAAATGAAAAATGACAATATGAACAGTGCATTTTCACGCAATAAACTGTATTAATTAGGCAAGTTTTTGAGCCAATGAGTATTTTTATTTTGTAGGGAATCTTATAAGCTTCATATAGAAATTGGAACCACTCAATTTCGATTTTTCTAGAATTAGTTATGAATTTTCAATGTTGTGTAAAAAATCTGGAAAAGTTGACCAAATGAATAGTAACTCTGGTGAAAATTTTTAATTTCATGTCTTTGATCAATTTGAGTTATCTAAGGCCTAAAAGTGATTCGATAATGAGATGATATGAAGCTAAAGAGATAAAATAAGGGAGTGTCACATTAACATCGAGACATCTTTTGCTAAGTTACTGATCAACCATATGTGAACCAACCAGTTCGAAAGGATTGACCTAGTCAACCTGATCCCAGGTTTACTGTTCAACCAGACTGAACCAATGGCAAGTCACCGATTTCCAGCCTGAATTGACCGGTCTAAGTTATTTCCTCTAGTGGCCGTGTAGCCATTAATCCTTTTTGGATTTAAAGTGGGTGGGGTCGTACTCCACCTCCACTACATTAGCCTAGACAAATTTAAAAAATACCTTGAGCCCACCAAAAAGAGAGCTCTAGTAAATGGTAAAATTAAAAAAGCACCAACATTTAAAAATCTATTTTTAATCATATGATATGGATTTGAAATTTGTGATATATCTCATTTTATCATAAGATATGGATTTGAAATTTATGATGTTAGAGTTACCTTTTGAAATCTAAGGTATTGGATTTTCCCTTAAAAGTTTTGTTGTATCATATTTTTTTGTCAATAAAAACATCTAATTATTCTATATGCTCCTACCAGCAAAAAATTAGGGAGAACCGGATATAACTCCCCCATTAACAAATTAATTGAAAAATGATATAATATGAAAGGTCAGTTACATTTGCATAATGTGGAATGCCAGTTGCATATCATGGAATATCAGTTACATGTATATTTTTGAAAAATTTTATGCAACTAAGATTTCATACAACCAACTTTTTACATTACATAATTGACCTTCTACGATATGTAACTGGATTTTCACATTATGTAAATACATAGCCTTCCATATTACGTAGTTTCATTCTCCAATTAATTTGTAAATTAGAGATTTATCCCCAGTTCCCCCAAAAAATTACTTATCATGGTCCAAGCGGATCAAGTTATATTGAATTAGCTCAATTATCAACATGCGTACTGAATTATTTAGCTAATATTTGAAAACTCACTAATTAAACTGATCTCGCTAACAACAAAATCAATCAAAATTCGAGAACCCCTTGCGGTGCTAACATCTAGCTAGCAAATTCATCTGTTCTTTTTTGGATAAAATTCACCTTTATTTATATAACATAACTTTTGGCTTGTGATAATTCAAAGAAAATCCAAATGTAGCATTTATCTTTCTAATACATATATATATTAAAGGAATATAAATAAAAGCACATTTACTTCGAATCAAATATATGGCGAAGAATAAAACACAGTTGCACCAACTCAAGTGTCACACTATTTATAGCTTGAAGATAATACAACTCTATAAATTTGATTTAGATAGTACAAATCAAATGTACATTATTGATATTTTTTTTTTCTAAAATAAAAATATTAAAATATAAACCACCTAGATGTGTTTCCCACACATGGATCACAGCGGATTCATGAGGTATCTATGCAATAGAGCAATTTCTTGATGCGCTTATAATATGTAGCCCAGCTAAGAAACAACTTAAAAACTTGAAAGAAAGCCGAAGGCCTTGTAGCATAGCAATATGAAAACTTCCAAGTCGTAGGTTCAATCTCACTTGCAATTTCAGGTTATTAGTGATAGCCCTCCAATTAAAATAAAAAAAAAGAAGGGAAACACAGCTTAAAAGGAAAAGGAAGAAAGAAAAGCAGAGTCTTCAATGGCAGCAAGATTTGAAAAGTCAAGAAAATAAAAATTTCAGTAACTAACCCAGTTTATTCCACATTCAAAGGGCTAAAATGCCTGGAATTAACCTACAAGTATAACACCATACATCAAGATTCAAGACAAGGTGCTTATTCATGGAACCATCACACAAGAAAATACTGGGGAGTTAGAAAGTCAAAAAAGTTGTAAATGCTCACAGTAGGAGGGGACTTTAAGGTCGTTCATGAGATTTCTTTTCCCACCATTCCATGAACTTAACTTGTGCCGCAGTGGTATCCAACTTGTAAAGTTGAAGTGCGTGATTTGCAATTTCATGGCCAAATGTCCATCCAAACACGCCCCCAGCAACAAAAGACACTCCTGCACCTGTTGGTTATGGTAAAAGAAAGAACAGTGAAAGTATCAACAATGTGAATGCAAGTACTACACCCAAATGGTTGAAATCAAAAAATTTCTTATTCTCTCGTTGCAAATCATTGTTTGTGTTTGGAGAGGCAAAAAACTCTGCAGAGAAGTAGCCCCTAGATAGTGATTTAGATTTCAAAATTTCAGCTGCCAAAATGTGTGGTTTGGTTGAGAAAAGGGGAAATTTATAAATTATGATTAAGGACCTTAAAATAGGTCAGTATTATTAATGCTTCTTAAAGTTATCACCCATAGTCCTTAACATTACAGCTTAATTTTCTTAATATAACAAGGATATCTCAAGGACCGTAAAAGAAAGTTATCACTTGTATTCCCTAAAGTGCAATGTGATATTTCCAATATTACCAAGATGTATTGCATACTCCCTCCAATTAAGATCTTATTTGAAATATAATCGGATCTTATGTTAACAATCGGAGGGAGTATGTTATAACTTTCGGATGAAAATACCATTAACACCTTGAAGATCGAGTTATAAATTTAGGAAGCTCAAACAGTAATTTAAGAAACCACTAAGGGTACCATATTTCTATGGCCTATGAGAGAAATTTTAATATATTTGTGACTTTAACTACCATCAATATAAAGTTAAAACGTTCCGTACATCCATTTGGCTATAAAAAATTGCTATTCACTACTATAAGATATAAAACAGGGAAAATGACGTTAAAAATTCTAAAATTGTAATGACAGTTAAAAACTTTAAAAATCAAAATTATTCTCAAAGATCAAGGAAATAAGATTGAAGATGCCACTCACGTTTCCAAAAATTACTGATCTTCTATGTATTACATTCTTATAACATCTAGAGCAACAAAGTGTACCTTTAGGGAACCTGAGTGCTACCTTGAGGAAGCGCAAGGGATAAATTATTTTTTCCATGGTACTTTAGATGTCCTTGAGCATTGGAAATATAAAGTAGAAGCTTTAAAAAGCATAAGTAATAACTTAATTACACAGCCGTTGAGAAGAATTTTATTTTTTATGGCTCTTAATTATTAGTAAAGTTACGAGTCCTCAAATGTGATTTTCCAAAAAAAAAATTGCCATAATCTAAAAGGGTAAATGTTGCCAGAAGCATCAGCAGTAGAAAAGTGGTACACTACCATGCAAACTCCTGGAATATTTGTAAGCAAAACCTGCAGTAGATACTGCTCCAATGATACTTCCTGTGAGACCAAAGGTTGCTGCTTCTCTTGTAGTTTTTAGCTAACACAATAGCAAGGGGAAAAAAAGTTGAACCCAATTTTCTTCTCAAAAAGAAACTAAACAATCTTTCCAGCAGACAATTGTCTATTCAGAGAAATATCCAACAAGTACATAGGTTTACTCTTTATCATCTTATTTTACAAGAGTTGGTTTAGGTTCATGTGTAGTCTTACCAGGCGTATCTTAAACAACAATGTCATTTATAATTATCATCCACAACTGCGTATTGAAATGATATTTAAAAACCAAAAGAAGTTGCCACTTGCAAGTGTTTCATCCATTTTTAAGAATAATTACGTAATCTGTCAATACAAAAAACTGCTAAAGTAATAATATCTTTAATAGCCAATCGTTACACACATCAAGCTATTCATAAGTGACTTTAAATAACTAACAAATCAGGAACTCAATTTCTAAGACTTCAAATATATACTGAAAAATATGAGATGATTTATAAACAAAATGATACATATCACAATAATAAGATGAACTTTTAGCTTTAGTTTTTTTATTTTTTTGCGAACAAACTTTTATCTTTAGTTGTAACCTGAACTAAGGGAAAATTTCATAATCTCTAACTATGGCATTTGGCTGATGGTCATAATTCGATGTGAATCTTAATTTATTCATCAACTAATTAAATTCTTGGTTTATAATAATGTTCATAATTTATAAAAGCTTCTAGAAGGAAATGTTTATGATTAAACATTTATCTTCACCCACAGGCGAATAGCAAAGCTAACACGTTAAAATGTGTCATGTGAGCCAGTGTTCCCAAAAGTTGGAACTCCAAGTAAAAAGTTTGAAGAAATTTGTCAAAAGAACTAGGCTTTATAATCCGGATAGGTCTCCATAAACAAGGAGATACAAATGACTTACAAATTCCCATTCCTATGGCAAATAACAATATTACACTATTGCCTGCCTTATTATAATGTTAGCTAGGTCCATAGAAACTAGAAACAGAAGTAAGTAAATCACATATGTTAGGAGAATTTGTCTTAGCCAAACTGATTCGACATCTCAAAGAGATTAAATAGTAATCCTTCCAATTTTAAAATTAGAATCTCACCCAAATCTATTATAATATTATATAAAATAATTAATTCCAATCAGCTTAAATTCAAAAGATTTCAGCTTTGATCTTGGATTTACTCCCTCATAGGCAGAAAAATCCAATAAAATTTGCCATCAAATCATTTACATCATCCATGGATGCACCAGAAGAAGAAATTCCAATCACAGTTCAAATTAAGAAATTTGACACAGAAAGTCTGCCAGTTAAAAAGACACAGACAACAGCACTATATATAATGCAGGAATACCAAAATGAACATCTGGACTAGATGATGTATTATGAATGAATCAAAAGGACTCAAATCCCTCTTTTCCACTTACTGAAACCACTATCTTTTTCCGTATCCAGATAAGAGCATTTTGACTCTTCACATGTTTATACAAGTAAATGTTTTCTTTAATTTCTAACCCATTCTCCTCATAGAGACAAATTTGTTGCATATAAACCAATCTAGAATTTTAAAGCTCCCCCCTGAGCTTAAGATGTTTTGATAGAAATTGAATAGCATTACCATTTATCATGTCTGTGACCTCCTTCTTTCTCAAGATGTCTATCATGTTTATAAATAATTTAAAAACAGCCGCCCCTTCCCCCAATGTCCAGCACCTTTTCAGTGTAGTGAATTGTAAGGAGACTTAGGAAACTTTGGGGGTGCCTCAAACACTGGAAGGCTTTGTGTTTATATGGTCAAAAGAATTTGGAATGAAAAAAGAAGCTAAATCACAATACCACTCTTCAGTGTTCATAGTGCTAGGATCTACTTGGTTGGAGAGGAAGGCTTGAAATTTCAAAGGCCTTCCTTCGTCTATGGAGTTGTGGCATTGTAGTAAAGAAAAACATTCACGTCCTCACCAGGGTGTGCAGCTCAAGGTAATTTTAGAGGTCCCCACCTCAAATTTGTAAAGAGATTGAACTGCTTTGCCGCATTTTATTTTATTTCTTTATGTTCCAAGAAGAAAAGACTTTTCTCTTTTACTCGTTTCTTTAGTTTTTACATTCATTTCATATATGTCTTTATTCTCATCCTTTGTAACAATCTCCTTCCTCAATAATGCATAGAAAATTTTGTCCCTAACTGGTTAATATGAAATTCCAATAGTAGGCTAAGGACAGATGAATATCCCAAGAACAACCAGAAATGCAATTTAACAACAGCAGGAGATGATGTAGAGAACATGGTAACCACCACGAAGGCCAAGAAAGTAAATCAAACACTTTAAACAAAATTACATCAACCGTAAAGAGAGAAACACATAAATAGATGAAAATAGGTGATAAAATTCTTACCACAGGTCCATGAACAAGGTCAGAGGCAATGAACTCCTCAACATCAGAGCTAGACCAAGAGGGAAGGTTCTTAAACCTAGTATAGTTGTCGAGAAATGAGAACCTTTCTGACCAAAATTCTGTAAAGCCTTCCCAGTGCTTCTTGAAAAAGGATTGCGGGGAAGAATCTTCCATCTGTGGCAGATCAATTAAATAAAAAACGAAGCTATAGAATTTTGAAATTTGTTGGATATATATGCCAGATAAAGAACTTTAAAATCCAACATATGAAAAGCTACATAATACCTAGAATGCCTACTCAAGGAGCATGTTAAATATACCTAAAACAATTTAGCAAAGACATCCACTATAGCCAATGGAAAAAGATTGAACCAAACACTTTTCGACTAAGAAACCCATAAAATGTTAGCCAAAGAACAAGAAAATCTTTAAGATCAACATAGCAGAATAAGCAAGATAAACACACCTAGAATGCCCCGATAAATCAGAAAGCAACTTACAATATACCAACATTTCATTTTGCTGTTCACAATAGATATCCCATACATCAATGTAACTCGTTCAACACCCACCAGCTAATATTAACCAAAAATAAGCTCAAGAGACGTCATAAGAAAAATTATTGAAAGAGAGAATTTATATTTAATAACAACATTGTTATGATCGTGAACAGTAATGTAAATATGTAATGATGCTCATAGGATGGGACAGGGACACCCTCGTGTTCACGGCAATTGGGTCTCAAAAGTGTCTCGGTCCCCAACGGTGTGCCTGGGCACGGGACATCCTGTTTAGAAAGAAGCCTCAGAACCAGATTTAACTCATATTCTTGTGTGAAATAAAGTAGTTAAGGAAAATAGATCTAACAAATACATCAGGTTCAAATCAGATTACAACTACACCAGATTGAGAAAAAATGGGATTCAAATAAGATTTCAACTATGATATATGAAAAAGACAGATTAAAGATTTCAACTCTATTACATCAAACATTAAAGATTTAGCAGTGGGATTGAGAAGAGAGGGATGGACAGCGCTGGACTGATGGAGGAAGGAGAAGGGACGACGGAAGAAAACACACCTGAGTGGGGAGATACCTAGGCAACTGTTGGACGACGGAAGATTTTGTACCTTAACCAAAAATCTTATTACAATATTTACAAATTCGCTTTTTAAATCTACGGTCGATATGAGATTTTTGAGGGGGCAAAAAGGGCTAAAATCAACTCTTTATTTAGGGCCTTGAACTAAAACTCGAATTTGGGCCTTTCCAACTAATTGCCCCAAGGATTAAAAGATTGTGTGTGATTAAAAAAAGGTTTGCAAAATGTATAAAGCAAAAAATGCAGAAACCATATAATATAGGGAAATTTACTGTTCAATCCCACATAAGGGACTTATTTATCAAATGGTCTCAAGTTTTAAAATATTTAACAAATGGTCCCAGAAGTGTTGTCAATGCAGCACATGATGTTGTTAAGGGTTGTCACGTGACAACACTATGCGCTGCATTGACAACACTATGCGCTGCATTGACAACACCTTTGGGACCATTTGATAAATAAGTCCCTTATGTGGGACTGAACAGTAAATTTCCCAATAATATATACCAGGATGAGATGGGACATCTCGAGTGTTATCTCATGTCCCGTCTTAGTCCTTTTTCCGTCTCTACTTGAAGCTCGTTTGGAAGTTCGTTTGAGAATAGTTTTTATGAATTATGAGACAAAACCTAGGTTTTGAAGAATAGCTTTTACAGATTCAGAGGCAAAACATAGGTTTTAAAAGATTGTGTTTATGAAGTATTGACTTTTACGGAGTTCGAGGCAAAAGGTAGGTAAGAAAGAAGAAAGAAAAAATTTATTAGGATAAGAAAACAACTTTTTCAAAACCTAGGTTTCAAACCGAGGTTTAGCTTTCAAAATAGTTTTTCAGAAATTTTTTTGCACTTGGACAAAATATAGGTTTTGGACCAAAACCTAGATTTTGTATAGAGGTTCCAAACAAGCATTAGTATTATCATATCTTAGAATCCCATCCTGATATGGTTGAGATTTTGAAGAGCACAACTGTGTTGATACCTTGTTTTGATGATAACAAAAGTGATGTTTATGTTTTGCATGAATTATGAAGTTGAAAACTATTTTGAAACTTGAATACATTGAGTTTGGTATGCTACTGGTTATTCTTCAAAGTTACAACCTAGTGTTTTCTAAGAATGCTCGAGCAGTAAGTCAAAGTATTGTCAATACTTGAGTATTGGGACATAATGCTCGAGTATCATGTTTTGGAACTTATGATTTTAAGAAATGCTATCACTGAATGCTTAAGCATTGATGCAAGTAGTGTTAATACTCGAGCACTGCAACTCAATGCTCGAGCATCGTCCCTCAGAAATGCAATACTTTCACTCAATGCTCAAGCATAAGGTTCAAGCATAGCCAACACTTGAGCATTGGACCTCAATACTAGAGCATCATATTCAAAACAAGAGTTACAAGCTGTGCTGTCACAAAATGCTTGAGTAGAAGTCAAAAGCATTGCTAATGCTCGAGCAATGGCACCCAATGCTCGAGCATTGGGCTCCAAAACCAGGCTATCAGACAGTGCTGTCAAGCAATGCTCTAGCAAAAGACAAGAGCATGGACAATGCTCGAGTACTAAAATGTAGTGCTCGAGTGTTGAAGGTTGTTCCTCAGTATTGTTAAGGAATGCTCCCGCAAAGACCAAAAGCAGAGCCAATGCTCGAGCACTAAGACTCAGTGCTTGAGTAGTGTGGGTTCTCTTACTGTTTTGTTAGTAAACACTACCAGCATGACTGGAAGCATTACCAATGCTCGAGCACTGGCACCCAATGCTCAAGCATCGGACCTTACTCCTTACTATTTCACTTGTGCTACTTAAAAATGCTCCAGTAGTAAGTGGTAGCACTCGCAATACTTGAGCATCAGGATTTAGTATTCGAGTATTGTGACCTCTAATCATGTTATCTCTCTATGCTTTCACAAATTGCTTGAGCAACATCCAAAAGTATTGTCAATGCACAAGCACTAGAAACCAATGCTCCAGCATTAACTCTTTTCACTGTCAAAACTCTTTCCTATGCTCGAGCACTATCACACAACATTGATATTACTGGAAGCACTATGTTTTAATGCTTGAGCATCGAGATCATTTTTCAAATACTTTCATCTGTGCTTCAGCATTTAGCAAAAGCATTGAGCTTTTCTTTGAAATTCACATTGCAATACTCGAGCATCACTTTATCTGACAGCTACAAGTCTGACAGCTACGCCTATGCTCTGCAAAATCTTTCCTTGTTTGTATAATGACTTTTTGAATATCAACTGCTCTCATAAATGCTTTAACGTTTGACTTATTGAATAGGGTATGTGTAACACACCTTAAAATACCTCCTTAGATTCATTTTATAACCATTTGGAACCACTTTTGGGTCTTGAATAGCTTGAAAAACCAAAAGGATTCAAATATGAAATTTTCACTTTTAGGGTTACTATTCACGTTACTATTCACAGAATTTTGGCCCAACTTTGAAAATTCATAACTAATTGTAGAAAACTTGAAATCGAGTGGTTCCAATTTCTATTTAAATCTTATAAAATCCTTTATGGGGGAAAAATACTCATTAGGTCAGAAACTTACCCAATTGATACAGTTTATTGCGCAAAAATCAACTATTCACATGGTAATTTTCCATTTTCCCAGGTTTTTTTGTGATTTTTTGTCAAACTTTGGAACATCATAACTTTTTGTAAAAAACTCCAAATCCAGTGTTCTTTGTCTCATTTTAAAGCTTGAAACATGAAATATTGTTCTGGAAAAATTCAACTAATTTGGAGTTCATTTACCCTATTTCACGTCATACCAAAGTTCATGGTTTAACCAACCTTACTGTACTTTTATGAAAAATTATGACTTTTTTTTCTTCCTTTTTGGCATGCTTTTCTTTTTACCTCTTTTATTCTTGGTTAACATGCATTTATAGATATGTAAAGCATGCATTCACATCACTTTGGCTAGCATCCATGTTGAGGTTTAACTTTTACAAAACTACATGGAAATTCACATAAAATCATACATTAATGTACATAATTAAAATGCCAACATAAGGGTACCATAAACTTGATTTAAGCGTAATTAATCTTGTCCTTACCCTTTGATGATCTTCCACCTACATGGTTAGTTGGGGAGGATGAGATTTTGGGAAATCTCAATAGCAAAACTTTCTAACACACTTTGTAAAAATTGCATGACAACTTTAAATAAAAGTGAGTTCATGAAATGTGCAACATGTAACAATTAAATGCATATGACCATAGCATACAAAAGAACATATTCACACTTTCAATCATCATAAATTTTCAATACAAGTCATGCATAATTTCATACACATTTTCAAAGCAATTTAGCTTAAGGTTAGAGGGTTTTGCTACCTTGTCTCTTTGGCTTTTCTTGAGCTTCTCTTGATGAATTTCCCCAACAAGTTCTTTGATGTTTTATCTTCCTAAACATCATACAAGAATATAATCATCAAGCTCAAGCCATCAACTTTGCAAGAAAACTACAAAAACGCAATATAACTCTTAATGCTCCTTTAAGCACCCTTAAACTTTGAAACTTGCTCTTATGATTTCTAATGCTTCCCAAATCCATTTCTCACCTTGACCCTACACAAATTTGCCTTCTTAAACCATTGGAAGTATCAAAATCACACTCCTTTTCCACTGTTCTGCAGCAGCACGAAAATTACTCTATGAATTGGAAAAATGTGATTTTTCAACTTCTAGCTTCACATACATGCATAAGCTCAATCCTAAACCATTTTCCCATAATTGGGCATCATAAAAGCATCCATTTTCCTTCATGAACAGTGCCAAACAGTGCTATGTGAACAGTAACTTCATGCTCAAATTTCTTACAACAACCAAACCAAACCAATATATACACCAAACTACTCCTTATCATGCAATGAGTGTTTTGCAACCTATTATTTTCTCTAAATCCCTCTCTTTCTCATTTTCATACCCATGAAGCCTAAATTTCAATCTTGAGAAAGAGAGGTTTAATCAATAAATTAATCCATGAAAAAGGTAGAGGAGGTTGCAAGGATTAAGAAAATGTATAGGTTTGGTTGGTTTAGCTTTTTACCTTGTGAGTTCTTGAAATTTTTCTCTTTTTCATGCTCTAAAAATGGCGTCTTCAAGCTCTCCTTTTCAGCCCCAAAATGATGACAATGAAGGAGGAGGAGAGGGGATTTTTGTTGTTTAATAAATCCTTTCTTACATTACTTAAATGTTTAATATGGAATTTAATTAATAAAATTAATCTTATTGGTCCACATTTTAAACATATGCTTAGCTCTCATTGGTCTTCATAAAGTGATAATAATGGCTGCACATGGGGTAAAAATCTGGTTGTAACATTGGTTACACTAACCAAACCGGTTACCGATCGGTTACTTCTACCGATTACAACTTTCACCGGTAAAAGTAACTTAATTCCAATAAATCTTTTTTCACTTTTCTAGAGATGTTTTATTCCTCTTTTAATCTCCATAATTCACTTACTATTATGATGAAATATTTTCCCAAAAATACCCTTGAAATTCGTCCAAAAATAACAGGGTAATTTTATCCTGACAAAAATCCCCGAAAACGTATTTCCGACGGACAATTAACTTTTAGGGCATTAAAAATTTCTATAATTTTCACTGATACTCTAGCCCTTTTCCTTTCATCAAATTGCCTTCAGGATTATCTAAAATTAATTTTTGAATAAAATTATATTTTCAGGATTTTTGGGCATTTTTCCTTAAAATCGGGAAATTCGCCTCAATCGTATATTTGGCAATAATTTTATTAATTACTATAAAATTCACTTTATTTTCTTGTGCCCTGAACTCAACTGATTGAGGTCTCATGGCACCTTAAATAATTATTTTCGGCCGATTTATCTTCAAAATTCTCTAAACAGAGATCTAGGCCGCATTTTGACAATCTATCAAATCTCAGTTAAACAGTGAGTTTTGCTATATCTTTTGGGCATCTGTGAATTTGTCTGATATTTTGGTCAACAATTTGACTTTGTCAAATGACAAAAATGCCCTTACACTTCTCTTAATGACCAAAATGCCCTTACACTGTCTAACTTTTCGTAATTCCCATTTTGCCCTTGACTTTTCGCCCTTAATCTTTTCATGTAATGACATCTGGGTCCTTCATATAAGGTCACCCATCCTTACACTACTCCAGGGTGAGCACGTTTAACTGCGGAGTTCTCGTAAAATTACTCACGCTGAGCCATGTCTGACTTTGTGTTATCCAGCCCATCAGCATCAACTTTTTCCGTGCTTTCTATCTGTTGGCTCTAACTTGACTTTTGACTACTGGTTTGGCCCTTTTTATCCAATGACCATATTGCCCTTGGTCTTTATACTTAATGACATTTATGTCCCTGGCTTACATTCTTAGTAATTTCAAAGCTTTAAGATTAAATTGACCAGGGTCTGTTTAGTCCATTGATATATTCTCTTTCTGTACTTTTATTTCTGGGTCTTATCTTATCTCATAACTATCAGTTTGACCTCTATTTCAATTTACAGAAAATGGTGGATATTACAGTATGGGCACAACTCATTTTGTCTCCAGCGCTGCTTCAACAATTACTAACGTTGTTGCTCAAACAAAAGCAAAGCTCGGATGCATTTAATGCACATTAATGAAGAATGAAGCTGAGTGTAACGGAAACATTAATGTCTCCAACGGGTAATTAATTCTCTCCAACTATAAATGATCAAGCATTCGAGACGGAGAGAGTAGACGAACATTGTGAATAACTTCCGACATTCATTACGTTCAAACTATTCTCTGTAAATTCTGATCATATTCATTGCACCTTAGTACTTGCTTATCTACTCTTAAGAGAGAGTTCTTTGAGCCATTATTTATTGTAAACCTGTGAGAAACTCAAGGTTGGGGCCTTAAGTCTGTTAAGCTGAGATTCAGTTAGAAAACAGAGCTTGCGATACTCTGTTTTAGCGAAAAGTATAAGGGGGAGTGATTTCCCATTGTACAGGCTTGTGGAGCCTTCTGTTGTTGCAGATAGTGGATTGAGAAATCTCAAAAGTGCTCTGAGGACTGGAAGTAGGTCAAGAGGACCGAACCAGGATAAATCTTTCGTGTCCATCTTCTCTCTTTGCTCACTCGGTGACATTGTTTTAATTCTGTGTATTGTGATTTTAATTTTAAAAAGTGACCAATTCACGGAGACAAAAGGCTGATCTTGGTCAAATCCTACACTAACATTTGGTATCAGAACAAGCCTCTTGTTTAAAGGACGTAACCATCTCAAGAGCGATCATGGCTGGATTTGGCGAACACGTGCTGACAGACGGAGCTTCCATCACCAGACCCCCAGCATTCAACAACAAAAAATTTTCCTACTGAAAAATCAAATTTCAAAACTTTATCTTAGCTACTAACATTGTTTTATGGGATGTATTTAAACAGGGAAACTATGTACCTATTAAAGTTGAAGGCTAACTAACTCCAAAGACATGTGCTGAGTTTGATAGTGAAGATTTATGGAGAGTACATCTCAACAGAAAGGTAGTCTTAATGTTGCAGGCAGCTTTGAATGAAGACGACTTCTTCAAAATCTGCACTCTGCATACCGCAAAACACATGTGGGAAGCATTGGAGATAGCTTACGAGGACACAGAAGCAGTAAAGGAGGGCAGAGTCAACATTTTAACCACTGAGTATGAATTACTCAGAATGAAGGATGACGAGACGATTGTAGAGTTCCAAATGCGCCACACACATCTCATCAATAAGTAGGCAGCCCTTGGCAAAACATATGATCAATGCTCTCAAGTGAGAAAAATCCTCAATGTACTATCTAACAAATGGGAAGTGAAAGTCACTGCCATTGAAGAATCCAGAAGAGAATTAATGACCTCAGTGGCTGTAATACCTCTCTTATCTTCACTTTATTATCCATTAGAGATCTTAACAAGATCACTTGAGGGTAATCTAGAATTGGTTATTTATGTTAATTTCAAAATCCACTTTAATTCCATTATCCATTAAAAACTCAACATTTTGGGCCCAACTTTGAAAATTCTTAACTAATTCTAGAAGGATTTAATCAATGTGATCATGGTCTCTAAAGAAAGCTTATCTCATGGTTCAATAGAGAAAAATAATCCTTAAACAAAAAAATTCCAAACCAAGTTGAAAATACTTGAAAAAAAATCATTGTTCACTTGGTCTTGACGAAGGAATTTCACCCCTGCCAACTTTAGTTTTCATCACGACGAACTTTAGATCTTAGGGAAAATTTACTCTTGACCACTTTCGCTGCGGCCAACTTTGGATTTGGTCCTGATGAATTTTCACTTTCACCCCGGTGAACTCTTCCAGAACAGAAAAATTCCTCTCGGACTACTTTCGTCGCGACCAACTTTAAAATTTGCCACAACCAACATCCGTTGTCAGATTTTCTACAGAAATTCATAAATTTCTGTATACAACTCCAAATGAGGCAAACTAGGACTCTATAGAAATCTTATGAAGAGATCTACTTGACTGCAAAATTTCAGATCCATTGGACTTCATTTGCTTAAAATTTTCCGTGTTGTCCTTTAAAAGGTCTTTGGTCCCCTTCTTTTGCACATTTGCATGCTAAATTCATTCTCATTCATACTCATGATAAACATATAAATTTACATCACATAGCACATACTTGACTTATGTAGGAGTTTAATTTACACTTATAAAAAACTCATAACTTTATACATGTATATCATAACATGCATAACATATGAAATCTTTCCTTCTTGAGTTGGAAGCCACCCTATCATCTCTCTTGCACCTCCTTGCCACTGCTTCTTGAATTTGTGCCTATGGTTTGTTATTGGAAAGGGTGCGATTTTAAGGAAATCCCAGTAGCAAACAACCCTAAAAATATATCAACATGCATGATTATCTAAATAAAACAATTATGACATGTAATACAAATCATAAACCTTACTTCAAACACATTTGCACAAGGCCAATGAAATCTTTGCATAGCTACAACCATGCATTTTCACAATCAAGATTATTCATTTCAAGTGGCTACAACCACACATCAAACATGGCAAATAACATATATAAAATCAATGTAAAGTAGATGTCAAAGTTAGGAGTGTTGCTACCTTGAAGCTTTAACTTTCCAATTTAACTCTATGTGGCTTCCACCTACACTTTGAACTTCTTCTTGGCACATTGGTACTACTACACATCTCATAAAGCATTTGGCATCATTAGCTTGCCATTTCTAATGCACCATATTACATAACAACTCCTAAAACTCTCTTTTCAACCATTTAAGGTCTTTGGCTTCTAATTTTTCCAAATGTGATTCCAATGCTTCCAAAATTGTGGGTTCACTTTTACCCTACAAAATTTTGCATTCTTAATGGAAGCATCAAAATATTCAAAATCACACTCTTTCTCATCATAACGCCATCTACACGAAATTGATAGAAATTGGAGGAAAATGAGATTTTTCAACATCTCTTTCATACACATGCATAATCTCATTCCCAAACCAATTCCCCATCAACATATAACATCAATACATTTATCTTCATACATAACCAATTTCATTCAGCAGCCATGGTTAGGGTTTGATGCCAAATTTTCATAACAAGCTCAAATCAACTCAAACTTACTAGCAATATGTCACACAACATGCATAGAGTTTATTTATACCACTTATTACTTGTGGTTCTAGCTTTTCTTCAATTCTCTAACAAACCCTCCTCATCCAACAGACCACACAACCCTCATATAGAAATTTATACCGATTAAATGAGAGATTAGAGGTCATAGATGAGTTTAGTAAAAAGAAATCAAGCTTAAACCAAATTTACCTTGAGATTTTGGCATGAATTGCTTCTTCCATGGCTCTACCGCTCTTCTCTCTTTCTCCTCTAGTTGGAGCATGACATTGGGGCAGAAGAATGGCTTGAAGACTTATAAAAATCTAACCAAAAATCAAAATTCCAAAAATGCCCTTACTTTTATGATTTTTGGCTACCAAAAATGCTTTTCGGGAATTTTCTGATCATTAAGGCCATTTCAATACCTCAAAAATTCCCATAGTTCATAAGCTCATTAGGGTATTTTTCTTTTTGCAAAACTCATTTCGGAAATGCCCTTAATTAATTTTTTTCAAAAATCCAATTTCGGTGATTTTCGATCTTTCGTACCATCATTCCGACAATCTGCTTCTAACTTTCTTCTAGAAACAATTTTATAATTTAGGGCACTTCAAAGACTATTTTTAATCACTTTAACATTACATTTATGAGCCCTTTGGACAATTTAGATAATAATATTTGGCTAAAAACTCATTAATAGCTAAAATATTAATTACTGTAAAAATGTCCTGCGAAGGGCATTTTTGTCCATTTAACCTTAACTGAGCCTCAATTGACGATTAGTGACTTTTTGTCTACCTCCTGGTGCCTAGAGTCATTTTTCGGGATTTTGGTCAAAATTACCAAAATGCCCTTGACTTTCACCAAAATGACCATTTTGCCCTTATATTTTATTTGCTTGCACAATGGCACCTTTGGCATGTCTTATAATTTTATTCTCCCTCCGGTCCCTTGAACACTTTGTAGCCCTTATCCTCAGCTATCGGAAAATGAGGATATTACAATGGCAGCTATATTTGGAAGCCTCACATAATACAAGAGTAAACAAAAATTCAAAAAGGAGTTATTTAATATTGAAGATAATAAGAAGAAAAGGCTGGCACTCAAAATAGAAAAAGAAAAGGAGCATGAAACAGAGGATGAAGTAGGTGGAGTGGAAGATGAAGAACTTGCGATGGTTGTTCGGAAATTTAGAAGAATGTACAGAAGAGATCAAAATAACTAACAACCATAAAAAGGAGGATCAAGCAGGATTGTGTGTTATGAGTGCAACAAGCATGGACACGTTAGAGCTGATTGCCCACAGCTTGCAGCTCAAAACAAAGATAAGGAAAAGAAGAAACCAAAATTCTTCAAGAAGAAAAAGGCATATGTATCGGGTATCTGGAGTGACAGCTCAGATGAAGAAGAAAGTGAAGCTGAGGAGGAAGCCAACCTCTGTCTCGTAGCTCATGAAGAAGAATCAGAAATAGAGGAGGTATTTGCTGAACCTAGCTATAATGAATTGCTAAATATGATTAAATGCATATAGAATTATTAAAATTTGCTAAAGAATTATCTTATCTTAGAAAGATAGTTAAGGAATTAGAAAAACCAATTGAAAAACCGATTGTCACTCAAACTTGTTCTGGTTGTGGCATTTTGAAAACCGAAAATGAATGATTATCTAAAACACTTGAAAGATTTATGCGAGGAAGTGAAATGCTTCAAGTGATATTGAAAAGTTAGAAAGTTACAAATGATAGGAGTGGCATAGGATATTATCGTCAAAATGATTTTAAAAAGGGAAAGAAAAAGAGTGGCAACAGAAGTTATTTATTGAAATATTTCCAAAAATCTGTCCATGCATTTGAACCATTTGCATTCTGTAGTTACTGTAATACGAAAGGCCATCAAACTACAAACTGCAATTTTAGGAAGAACAAAACTTTAGGTACATATAGATGGGTATCAAAAGGAACATACATTCCAAAAGTCCCAAGAACTTACCCAAAAGGACCCAATAAGGCTTGGGTACCTAAAACCATTAAATAATTCTCATGCAGGTATGTCTTCGAGTATCTAAAGCAAGCAAATGGTATATTACCAGTGGATGCTCAAGACACATGATGGGCGATAAAAGTAAATTCATCAGCCTGAGAGCCAAGGATGGTGGAAAAGTAAGCTTCGGAGGAAATCAACCTAGAAGAATTGCTGGAATTGGTGAAGTAGCAAATGCTAATGAGGCACCAGTTAAAGACGTTTATCATGTGGAAGGACTGTGCCACAATCTCCTTAGTATGAGTCAGAGTGCTGATAAAGATAACTGGGTGATCTTCGACTCACAGGAATACTTCATCATAAACAAAAGGATCTTCCTATCAACAAAGAAAAGTTGAACATTCAACTCCAAGCTCCTAGGGATGGTAACTGCTATACTATTGACTTAGAAAATGGTTTCACAAACTCTTGTTTAATTAGTCAAGCTGATGAGAGCTGGTTATGGAACAAACATTTGGCACACGCTAATATAAATAAGCTTGATCGGTTAATCAAGAATGAATTAGTTCAAGGGCTTCTGAAATTAAAATAAAAAATGATTTAGTCTGTGATGCTTGCTAGATGAGAAAGGAAACAAAATCATCTTTTAAATCAAGAAAGAAGTTTCAATGAAGAGGCCACTTGAACTACTTCATATGGATTTAATGGATCCGGCTAGAGTAAAAAGTTTAGAAGGAAACCTTTACACATTGGTGATTGTCAATGACTTCTCTAGATTCACATGGACCATATTTTTAGCATCTAAAAATGAAACTTTTGAATTATTCACTATATTTGACAAAATGGTCCAAAATGAGAAAGGTATGTCCATTGTTTCAATTAGAACAAATCATGGAGGAGAATTTGAGAATGGAGACTTTGAAGCATATTGTGAAAGTGAAGGAATCAACCACAACTTCTATGCCCCAAGGACTCCAAAACAAAATGGAGTAGTGGAAAGGAAAAATAGAGTCCTAGCTCTATGATGACATAAAAGAAGGTGTCTCAGGTATTCTGGGTAGATACTCATAGCACATCATGCTATATATCAAACAAAGCCTACATCAGAACATCGCTAGGAAAGACACCTTATGAGCTGTTTAAAGGCAGAAAACCAAACCTGTCTCATTTACATGTGTTCGGGAGCAAGTGCTTCATCCACAATAATGGAAAGGATAACCTCGGTAAATTCGATCCAAAATCTAATGAAAGTTTATTTCTAGGTTATTCCAATAGGAGTAAAGCATTTAGAGTTTTCAACAAATGTACTTGTTTGGTTGAAGAGTCTATGCATGTAGTATTGTTGAAACTGAACCTCAAGCAAAACCTGATACGGATGAAAAGTTATCATTTCAAAAGGTTTTGAAAATACTAACAAGGATAGTTCAACCGATTGCCAACCATCACATCATTTAGAAAATGAGCAATCAAATGAACATACTCAATCCCCTCAACCAAGAGCTTGGAAGTACATCTGCAATCACCCCATCAATCAAGTAATTGGAGAGGTGAATGAAGGTGTACAAACCAGAAAAGAGTTTTAAATGAGGCTCAATTTTCAGATTTTATTTCAAAAATAAAGCCTAAGAATGTTGAGGAAGCTTTGAATGACAATGATTGGATTATAGCTATGAAAGAAGAGCTAAATCAATTTGAAAGAAACCAAGTTTGGGACCTATTACCTAGACCTAGTGATCATCCGGTCATTGGTTCAAAATGGGTATTTAGGAACAAACTAGATGAATCTGGAATCATTGTCAGGAATAAAGCTAGGTTGGTAACTAAAGGCTATAACCAAGAAGAAGGGATTGATTATGAGGAAACATATGCTCCTGTGGCTAGATTAGAAGCAATACGTGTTTTACTTGCTTTTGCTTGCTTAATGGATTTCAAACTATTTCAAATGAATGTGAAAAGTACTTTCCTTAATGGTTTTATTAATGAAAAAGTCTTTGTAGAACAACCTCTGGTTTTGAAGATATTTCTAAACCGACTTAGTATAAACTTAAGAAAGCACTTTATGGTTTAAAGCAAGCACCTAAGCTTGGTATGAAAGATTAAGTAAATTCTTGATCAAGCAAGGTTTTGTTAGAGGGAAAGTGGATACAACTTTATTCATTAAACATTCAAAGTCTGATATGTTAGTTGTGCAAATTTATGTTGATGATATTATTTTTGGTGCAATTAACAATAATCTTTGCCAAGAGTTTACTAAGATTATGCAAGTGGAATTCAAGATGTTAATGATGGGAGAACTCAATTTCTTCCTTTGACTTCAAATCAAATAGAGGAAAAATGACATCTTCATTAGCCAAACCAAGTATCTAAAGGAGCTATTGAAGAAGTTTGTAATGGATCAGTATAAAAGTGCAGACACCCCTATGAGTTCAACATCACTCCTTAGTGTAGATGTGAATGACAAAGATTATAACATCAAGAGGTACAGAGTAATGATTGGGTTATTAGTCTATCTCATAGAAAGTAGACCTGACATCCAGTTCAGTGTTGGAATGTGTGCACGATATTAAGCTGCACCTAAGGAATCAAATGCAGTGAATGTGAAGCGGATATTCAGATATCTTGCTGGCACCATTGACCTTGGAATTTGGTACCCAAAAGGAGCTAATGATCAATTAATTGCCTACTCAGATTCAGACCATGCTGGGTATAAAACAAATAGAAAAAGCACTAGTGGTCAATGTCAATTCCTTGGAGGAGCTTTAGTATCATGGTTCAGCAAGAAGCAGTCAACCGTGTCATTGTCTTCAGCCGAAGCTGAATACATCGCTACTGCTAGCTATTGTGTACAAGTACTTTGGATGAAGCAACAACTTCAAGATTTGGAATGATGTTTAAAGAAATTCCTATCTATTGTGATGTTTAACATTACAATGCTTCCAATTATGCTGGTAGTCATGTTCAACATTACTAGCTAAAATGCTCAAACACATGATCAAGCTTTGGAATTTTTGGTGCAGACTCGAGTACAAATGAAGTTATGCTCAAGTATTGGAGAAAATAAAGCAGTTGGTGCAGTACTGGAAGCAAACTCTCGAGCAATGTGTGGGGCATAGGTAATGCTCAAGCATTCAATCTCAATGCTCGATCAGGGTAAGTTTTTTTAGGGTCAAAGACCATGATGCTTGAGTATTAATAAGTCAATGCTTGAGTATTAGAACTTTTTAAAGCATCTGTTTATTTTTTGGCCTCGATGCTTGAGTAATGTGAGACAATACTCGATCACTAGGGTACAACACTCAAGCACTATGAGCTAATGCTCGAGTGTTGGTTGTTTTGTTCAAGTCTGTGCCCTCAACACTAGAGCACTGAGGGTCAATGCTCGAGTGTTGAAAGATTATGATGCATTATACCCTTTTTCTCATCAGCACTCAAACCCTAACTCTCGAGCATTCTTAGATTCTCTGAATCCCAATTGATACAACTGCTCCCAAACCATTACACCTCTACTCAGAAACAGTTTTTCGAACAAACCCCTATATTATTATAGATTATTACTCCCATTTACACTCCACATTGTCCAAATTTTCCAAGTATTACCAACGGAACCTTTGCTTCCATTTCTCAGTTTTTTATTTCCAAAACTATGGCACGCACCAAAACCACTGCTGGTATTCCCCCAAAGGCAAGAGAACTGCTTCCTCTACCCCTTCTCAATCCAAATCAGCCTCTACCTCTCAATCACCATCCAAGAAAGTGCGGATAGCCGAGCCCTCAGAGGAAACCGTGACTCATGCTACTTAGAAATCAAGCATGAGTCAGCCTAAGTCAATCTTAAAGGATAAGGGCAAGGCTCCTATGATCTCTGGCTCTCAGTCAGTGCCTACCACTGCAGCACCATCAAGTTCTGAGACAGAGAGTGTATCACCAAGAAAACTGGCCTCCAGTTCCAAGCCTAAGCCGAGAACCAGAGGAAAGAGAAAGTGGCAGAAAAGTCATCCAAGCCATAACTCCTAAAGGCACTAAAGGGATTCAATACATCTATGGTATATATTACTAATCTTTCTGAGTATGAGATCAATTTGAAGAGTTGCCCTTTGTGTCCTGCTGTTCATACAGATTTAAAGGAGATTAATGATTTAGGGATCAAAGTATCTAATTATCTTGGGCATTACAAGCCATTGATAGAGATTAATGATTATTTTCCCCTGATTTGGTCCGAATATTTTACAACAATATGTACTTTACTTCCGTTAAGGATGATCTAGGGGAAATAATTTCTCATTCAATGGTCACTTGGATTAGGGGTGTAGAAATTAGCATTACTCCTGAGTCTTTGAATGCCTTTATGGGAACAAATGATTATGTAGAGAGTTTAACTAATTTCTTAAAGGAGGAGATTCATGGCTTGCTGAAACCCGGAGAGCCTTATAAGGGACTATCATTTGAGCCCTCATCCATACCCCAACTCCAAAGAGTTATTCACTATATATATTCTAGATGTTTAGTGAATAAGAGTGGGAATTATACACATTTGGCACACATGGATTACCACAATCCAGCATGGATCATGAATAAGGAGAAGAGAAACATAAGAGAATGGGTGTTTAATGAAATGTGGAGGTTTGTGTTCTTGGGTTCTAAAAGGATGACAGTGCCTTATCCTTGCCTGGTGTCTCATATTCTCAAACAACTTAAGATTTTGTACATTTTGGGTAAAGTTGTGAAGCCAGTGAAATTTGGAGAGGCTTATCTACACAGAATGAACATAAACATAGTGGATTCTCAGTCACATCCTCAGAAGAAGAAGAAAGCCACTTCTACAACCTCCCGAGGATAGGATGAGGCTCAGTCATTAGCACCTCCTCAGCCCACTTCTACACCTTCCTTTACTCATGCTACTATCTAGTAGTTAATGGAGACAAAGTTTAGGAGGATGAGTGAGACCTTCATCTCCACTTTCCATGCTGACTTAAAGCTATGTCAACAATATGTTGAAGGTAGCAGCTGATTACTTCTCCAGAAAGACTTTGGATATAGCTATCACTTCTCTCATTGGGTCCTTTTCTTCCTTTCATGCTACTATGATAGAGAGGCTTACTTCATTAGAGAGCACAGTTGGTGGATTATATGGGAGAGTAGCATTTGTTGAGCATTTTATCAGAGATCATCAGGCACCTCCTGCTTCTGCTCCTATACCTTCTCCTGCTCCTACTTCTCCTTATTCAGCTGACCCTTCTACTGATGTTGTTTTGGCTATGATAGATTTCTCCACTTCTAGTTTCACTCATAAGGTAGCCTCTCAGCATATCCTTGTACTCCCTGTCTCTTCTATGCCTCCTTCCTCAGAGCCCTTTAGCACCCCTGATGTTCCTACTTCCTCTTCTTAGTGACCCTTCTTCCTGATGACAAAAAAGGGGAGAGAAATCAGAATTTTTGGGCACTTACGTTTGTTTATGTATTTGTACATTTGTTTATGTACTTGTGTTCCTTTTGTTTATGAACTTTGATTATTATAATTATGATATCATTCAGCCTGTTTCAATTATTTCAATTATCCATTTCATTATTTTAAAAAATGTTTTCATAATTCCTAATTTATGGTTTTGTCATCATTAGAAATGGGAAGAATTTTAATACATTGTTTTTATGATAACAAAATTGATGTTTTATGTTTTGCAGGAATAATGAGGTTGAAAACTGTTTTGAAACTTGCATCCATTGAGTTTGGCATGCCACTGGTTATTCTTCAAAGTTACAACCTAGTGCTTTCTAAGAATGCTCGAGTAGTAAGTCAAAGTATTGCCAATAGTAAGTATTGAGGCACAATGCTCGAGTATCTTGTTTTGGAACTTACGATTTTAAGCAATGTTGTCACTGGATGCTTAAGCATTGATGCAAGCAGTGTTAATACTCGAGCACTGCAGCTCAATGCTCGAGCTTCGTGCCTCATAAATGCAATACTTTCACTCAATGCTCAAGCATAAGGTTCAAGCATAGCCAACACTCGAGCATTGTACCTCAATGCTCGTGTATCATATTCAAAACAAAAGTTACAGGCTGTGCTATAACAAAATGCTTGAGTAGAAGTCAAAAGCATCACCAAATCTCGAGCAGTGGCATCCAATGCTTGAGAATCGGGCTCCAAAACTAGGCTATCAGACAGTGCTATCAAGTAATGCTTGAGCAAAAGATAAGAGCATGGACAATACTCGAGTACTAAAACCCAGTACTCGAGTGTTGAAGGTTGTTCCTCAATACTGCCAAGGAATGCTCCATCAAAGGCCAAAAGCAAAGCCAATGCTCGAGCACTAAGACTCAGTGCTCGGGTATTGTGGGTTATCTGACTGTGTTGTTAGTAAACACTACTAGCATAACTGGAAGCATTGCCAATGCTCGAGCACTGGCACCCAATGCTCGAGCATCAGGCCCTACTACTTACTGTTTCACTTGTGATGCCCAAAAATGCTCTAGCAGTAAGTGGTAGCACTCGTAGTACTCAAGCATCAGGATTTAGTACTCGAGTATTGTGACCTCTAATCATGTTATCTCTCTATGCTTTCACAGATTGCTTCGAGCAACATCCAAAAGTATTGTTAATGCTCAAGCACTGACAACCAATGTAACACTCCTTTATTTCCCCTATATGCTTCATATTAGATCACTATTGAACTACTTTAAGGCATTTGATAACTCAAATTGACCAAATAAGTGAAATTGAAAATTTACAAGTTATTATTCATTTGGTCAATTTTCCATATTTATGGCCCAAATTTGAAAATTAATAACTAATTCTAGCAAAATCAAAATTGAGTTATTCCAATTTCTAAATGAAGCTTATAAAGTGATCTACAGGGGAAAAATATGGTCCAAATACTTGCCCATTTGATACAGTTAATTTCATGATAAAGTACTATTCTAATGGTCACTTTTCTTTTTCCAGATTTTTCCCTTAACTTTGGAAAACCATAAATCTTTACCTACACATCCAAATTTAGCAAAATTTGGCTCATTTTAAAGCTTGGGATGTTTAGCATTTAACTGGAAAGTTTCAGCTCATTCAGACCTCATTTGCTATTTTTCCTCACCACTCAAAATTCGGGCAGATTTGAGGGTTTTGGAACCCCTTTTCTTGAAAACTTGGTTTCTCTAAATTTTGGTAAACCTCTTTATCTTTTGCAAGTTCCTCTTATTGCATGCCTAACTTGTCTAGCTTCTTTAAATTGTATTATGCATGCACCCACATGGTTCATTAATTTTCATGTAGAGGTTTATATTTACATGACCACAAACATGCTTAACATATTACACAACTTCCATCAACAAAAGCATAACATAATGCTCTCTTTAAGCATCAACCACTTTGCCCTTACCCTTGCTTAAGCTTGTACCTAAAATGGTTTGTGGGGGATAATGAGATTTTGAAAAATCCCAATAGCAAAACTTTCTAACACACTTATAAATTAGCATGACAACTTTTAATATAAGTGTGAATTCATAAAAGTGCAACATGTAACAATTAAATGCATATGGCCTTAGCATACAAAATCACATATTCAAACTTCCATCACCATAAATTTCAATACAAGTCATGCATAGCTCAACACATTTTCAAAGCAATATAGCTTAAGGTTAGAGGGTTTTGCTACCTTGTCTCTTTAGCTTTTCTTGGGCTTTAAAGCTCTCTTGGTAAACTTTCCCAATAGGCTCTTTGATTCCTCAACTTCCTAAACATCACATAGTAATATACTCATGAATTTCCAGCCATCAACCATGCAAGAAAACTACAAAAACACAATATTCCATTTATTGCTCTTTCAAGACCCTTAAAACTTTGAAACTTGCCCTTATGATTTCAAATGCTTCCCAAATCCTTTTCTCACTTTTACCCTACACAATTTGTCATTCTAAAGCTATTGGAAGCATTAAAACCATCAAAATCACAATCCTCCTATTATTTTTCTCGGCTGCCGAAAATCAGCAAAATAATAGGGTTTTTTTTTATTTTCAAACTTTATTCATGTATACTTGCTTATCCTTGCCTCCAAACCACTTTTCATGCAATATCTAACTGAAATACAACTCTCCCCATGCAAAACAAAATTTGGACAGCATCTCTCCATAATTTTGAGCTTCCCAAAATTTCATACAACCACCAAAACAACCAAATACATGCATCAACTTACTCCTTAACACCCAAGGAGTGTTTTGCAACCACTTGCTACCTCTAAACCCCTCTCTTTTCCATTTTCATAAATTGAAACCTTATCTTTTCATCTTCCAAAAGAGGGATTTACTCAAGAAAACAAACCGATAGGATTGTAGAGGGAGTTGCAAAGCTTAAGAAAATATGTTGGTTTGGAAGTTTGGATGACTTACCTTGAGTAAGGAAGCTTTTCTTCTTCTTCTTCTTGGTGCTTGCAAATGGCAAAAATTTCAGCCCTTGGGAGAGAAGAGAAGTGGCGGCCACAAATGGAAGAGAGAGAGGAAAATAGCTTCTTAAAACTCTTCACAAAATCTTGAATGGTTGTGATCTTTTCTTGTTAACCAAGTTTTGAGTTCATAGCCTAAGATTTTGCCACTTGTCATCCTATTGTGGCTTAGTCAAATTTTCATTTAATGCTTGCAACTACTCCTTTAATGACTTAGTTAGACCAACTGAACCATTTACTATCCAGTTACTTGATCCGGTTACAACTTACACTAGTAAAATAACTTTATTATGGTAATTTCCTTTTTACTTTTCTAGAGATATTTTCTTGCTCTTTTCATCTCCACATATTCCTTACTCATGTGGCAAGATTTCTATTCCCCAAGATGCCCCTGGAGCTGCTCAAAATTCAACAGGGTTCCTTGCCCCTGACAAAATACCGAAAAATGTGCCACCGATAAGCAATTTGACTTTAATGCACTAAAAATTTCTAGAATTTTCACGAATACTCTAACACTTTCCATTCCTCAAATTGCTTCCTGGATTGTCGGTAATTAATTTTTAAAGAATATTCATTTTCCAGGGTTTTCGGGTCTTTTCCTCTCCGATTTGGAAAATCGCCTTTACCCGAAACTGGATATCAATTTTCTTAAATATTATGAAATTCACCTTAATTTCCCATATCCTGAACTTAGCGGATTAAGACCTTCTGATACTTTAAACAATTATTTTTCGGCCATTTAACCTTTGAAATTTTATAAATAAAAATCTAGGTCGAATCTCAAAAATCCATAACACACGGTTCTGATTCGTTAGTCATGCTCTATCTTTCGGGCATCTTTGAATTTCCTAACTTTTTGGTCAACTTTAACTTTTTGGTCAAATTACCAAAATGCCCTTACTTTTACTACTATTTTTTTTTCAAAATTCCATAACTACCCTTAGTCTTTATATGTAAAGGACATTTATGCCCTTGACTTTCCATACATAATGACCATTTTACCTTGGTCATTATACTTTGAAATTCTAAGACCTTTAAGACTAAACTTCCATCGGTCTCTCTTGTCCATTTACTTCCTCTTTCTCTATACTTCTTATCTATGGGCCTTAACTTATTTCATAATTACTGATTTAGCCTTTATATCAGTTAGTAGAAAAACATGGATATTACATTTCTATCCCCCTTAAAATAAATTTCATCCTCAAAATTTACGTACCTTACTGAAATAACTCTAGAAATTTGATTCTTATGTCTTCCTCCGTTTCCCAGTAGCTTCCTCAGCTGATGACCCTTGCCATATGACTTTGACCATCAGGATACTTCTGTTCCGGAGCTTCTTCACTTTCCGATCAATAATACAAGATGGTCCTACCTCATATGACAAATTATCTTGCAATGCAATATTTTCATGCTCTCTAACATGTGCTGGGTCAGGATTATATTCTTTAGCTGAGAAACATGGAAGGCATTATGAATCAGACTCAATTTTGGAGGTAAGGCTAACCGATAGGCTACTGGTTCGACTCTGTCTAAAATTTGAAATGGCCCAATATGACTAAGCTTCTTTGTCTTTAAAGATCAACCTACTCCTGTAGTTAGAGATACTCAGAGAAAAACATGATCTCTGACTTCAAAGGTTATCTCCTTTGATCTGCATAACTCTTTTGTCTACTCCGGGCTGCTTGCAGCTTCTTCTTTATCATTTCTACCTTAGCAGTCGTACGATCTACTAATTCTGGACTGTACATATCTCTTTCTTTCAGCTTTGTCCAACATAAAGGGGATATGCACTTCCTTCCCTACAGAGGTTCATAAGGTGCAATTTATATACTTGAGTGATAACTGCTATAATATGCAAATTTAGATAATGGCAAATAAGCACTCTGGTTCCTTTCAATTCTAGCACGCACGCTCTCGACGTATCCTCGAGCGTTTGATTTGTTCTCTCTGATTGTCCATCCGTCTGTGGATGATATGCTGAGCTAAAACTCAATCTTGTTTTGAGTGCCTCTTGTAAAGATTTCCAAAATCTCAAGGTGAAATGAGGATCCCTATCTAAGATTATATTCTTTGGCACTTCTAACTATCTCCTTGATGTATGTCTCTACTAACTTCGTTAGTGGCCAATTTATATGCGTTGGCAGAAAATACGCTGATTTTATCAATCTGTCTACTATTACCCAGATTGCATTATGTTTTGCTGACTTGGGTAAACCTATGATGAAATCCATCGTGATACTATCCCACTTTCATTCTAGAATCGTTGGACTTTGGAGCATCCCTGGCGGCCTCTGATGTTCTATCTTCACTTTCTGGTAAGTGAGACATCTGGTCACATATTCTGTGATGTACCGCTTCATCCTTGACCACCAGAATAATCGTTTTAACTCATGATACATTTTCGTCATTCCAGGGTGGATATTGTACTTGCTTCTGTGAGCCTCGTCTAAAATTCTCTGCCTTAGAGTAGGCTTTGGAGGGATATAATACCTTTCTCTGAACTTTACTATTCTCTCAGGGGTTTTATTAAATTCTCTAGCTCCCCCTTGACTCATCTAAGTCTCTATGTTCTGAGCAAACTGATCCTCTTCCTGAGCTTTGATCTCATCCTCTATATCACTGAGGATCTGAGTAGTCCTGTATCTATCAGGCTCTATCTGTAATTGATTCAATACACCCCAATCTTTGAGATTTTCTATCAGCCTTTACTCTTTTATCATCATCAAAGTTACTTGTGCTGTCTTTTTGCTCAATGCACCAGCAACTACATTTGCTTTACCCGGATGGTACTTGATCTGGTAATCATAGTCTTTGAGCAACTCCATCCAGCGTCTCTGTCTCAAGTTCAACTCTTTCTGATCTTGCAGATACTTGAGACTTTTATGGTCACAATACAACTCGATGGTTGCTCCATATAAATAATGTCACACCCCATTAATGGAATTGGGAAAAAATTGGAAGGGAGGATAAATTTTCCACTGCATTAATGGTATTGGAAAGAACGGAAGAAGAGGAGAATTTTTGTCACACCTCATTTATGATCTCGTAAAAAATGGAGAATGAGAATAATTTTAAAACCTCATTAAATGAGAAACTGGAAGGAATAGAGGGGACAAGTCTGATACAAAGTGGAAAAGGAGTTGGAAAAAATGAAGGAAAAGAGGATGAGGAGAAATTTTCACACAGCATTAAATGAGGTGTGGAAAATGAAAAGAAAACGAAAGTGTGGCAAGAAGTAGAAAAAGAAGTAAAGGAATCAAGCGTGAGAGAGCATGCAAAATTCAAAAAGAAAGAAGAAAAGAAAGGGAAAGAGAGACGAGACACTGTCGAGGTTGAAGTATTATAAATACCTCAATCTTCATTACTCTCGCCTTATGCATTCGCAGAGGAGAGGAGAAGGTGTGTCTCTAAGTTCGTCCTGTTGAGATAGTTAGGTAACTAAATCTCTTCTTTTAAATAGACTGCTTTTATAAAAGTTGTTATATATATTTTTATCTTCCTAATGGCAGTGATTTTATTCTGATCAGAGGAAATTTTTAAAGTTAGTATTATGAGAAGTTTTGAGTTTTTGGAAGTAAGATTATATATATACACATACACATATTGGTATATAGCTATACGCATATTTAGACATGTGGATGTGTATAAATATGTAAGCTAGTGCATGTGGGAGTATTACAGAATTTGAGGAAGTGAAACAAAGTCTGTTATTGAAATCCAAAAAAAAATATGAAAAGTTGCTTAAGCTACAACTTTTGAATATTTATTTGAGAGTCTAGATGTTAGTGAGTATTAATATTCATTTAAAGATAATATAAAGTGCTTTAAATAGAAGCTTCAACAATTGTATTTGGAATTTTATGGAATAAGTTATGATTTTTCAAAATTATTGAAAAAAAATTCAAATGTCAAGAAAAGAAAGTCAAATAATGTAAAGGGGTAGAAATGAGATCAGTGAGAGAAAGATTAGCAAAATAAAGCTGGATAAGCGTATAATTAACTTAATATCATACCTATATGTTTTTAGGATATGACATTTGTTTGAGCAACCCAAGGAAGACCGGAAAAGGGGATACCAAGGGAGGTAAAGCAAGGGATACAGGTAGAAACCCTTTTTATCTTATTCTTATGTATTTAATTCTACATGATTATATGTGACATGTGATGTGCTGTAAATTATTGATGTATGGTGTTGAGATGAAATCTCATGCCGTAAATTATTGCCTATAATGTTGAGGTAGAACCTCATAATGTGTACTATTGCCGTATATGCCGTATTGTTGCCGTATGATGTTGAGGTGGGACCTCATGATGTGTACTATTGCCGTATATGCCATATGAACATGTGGTTATCTTACATGATTGTGAATTTTATATATAACTATATGATAAATTGTGGTTTCTACGAGGATTTTCGAATCTCACCCTCCCATTCAACAAAATACAACAGAGGCGGGTAGCTCAAAAGGCAAGGAATTGATGACAAGGGAAGCATATAATGGAGATGGAAGAGCCCTTTACATATAGTTTGACTTAATTAGAAGTTTAAGGTTTTATTTTAATATAAGCATGGATAGCTTAAATGGTGATAGATATTTTATTGTATAAATTATATATACAGTAATATGAGAATGAAGGTAGATATACAGGTAAATGTTATTCTCAATGAATAACGAGTAGAAGCAGTTGGGCTATCATAAGTAGATGAATTTAAAGAATGGTTTTTGAAAGAAAATCTGTTTTCAAACTGCAATAAAGAGTAATGAACTAAGGTTAAACCTAACACTTTGGAATCAGATGGGAAAATAACGTTATTGAAAAGATATTTGAAAAAGTTCAAATATTTTCAGAAATATCAAGCTGAAGTAATTAAAAAATAAAGTTATTTTATAAACACAAGTTTTACAAGCTTAGAACAGCTGTACCAATAAAAGGGGCGTGACAAATAATGCCTCCATATCTTTAGAGCATATACTATTGCTGCTAGCTCCAAATCATGTATGGGATAATTTTCCTCATGTGGCTTTAACTGTCGTGAGGCATAAGCTACCACTCCCACTGATACATTAATACATATCCCAGTCCGTCCTTGCTAGCATCACTATAGACCATATAACTATAGACCATATTAATTTTCATGTAAAGGTTTATATTTACATGACCACAAACATGCTTAACATATTACACAACTTCCATCAACAAAAGCATAACGTAATGCTCTCTTTAAGCATCAACCACTTTGCCCTTACCCTTGCTTAAGCTTGTACCTAAAATGGTTTGTGGGAGATAATGAGATTTTGAAAAATCCCAATAACAAAACTTTCTAACACACTTATAAATTAGCATGACAACTTTCAATATAAGTGTGAATTCATAAAAGTGCAACATGTAACAATTAAATGCATATGGCCATAGCATACAAAAGCACATATTCAAACTTCCATCACCATAAATTTCAATACAAGTCATGCATAGCTCAACACATTTTCAAAGCAACATAGCTTAAGGTTAGAGGGTTTTACTACCTTGTCTCTTTAGCTTTTCTTGGGCTTTAAAGCTCTCCTGGTAAACTTTCCCAATAGGCTCTTTCGTTCCTCAACTTCCTAAACATCACATAGTAATATACTCATGAATTTCCAGCCATCAACCATGCAAGAAAACTACAAAAACACAATATTCCATTTATTGC
>JANTPZ010028355.1:0-16839 GCA_025593235.1 Vachellia pachyceras
GTAATGGCTTGTGTTTAATGGCCATAATGTTATGAATTGTGTAGGCAAGAGTTTGGTGCAAGGGATTAATTTTCCAAATGGTCAAGAAAGCATTCAAGCTAAAGGAAAATTAAGAGCTAAAGGTAGCAAGACCATCTAACCCTAATCTAAGTTGTTTTGAAAATAATTGATGAAATATGCATTAATTGTTTAAAATTGATGATGATAAAGGTGTGAATGTGTGCTTTATATGCTATGGCCATTTGCATTTATATATTACATGTTGCACTTTTATACATTCAAACATATGCTTAAAGTTGTCATACAATTTGTGAAATGTGTTAGATAGTTTTGCTATTGAGATTTCCAATAATTTCATTATCCCCCCAACCAACCGTGTAGGTACAAGTACAAGCAAGAGTAAGAGCAAAGTAAATGGTGATTGAAAATGCCATGTGGTAATATTACTTGTGAAATTATATATAATGTTTGGAATTTAAATTTGATTATGTTGTGTAATATGTAAATTAAATTCTTACTTATGTGGTAGCCATAGGGTAGTGAATATATGCCTTAGATATTCACAAATGCATGGTTGATCATGATCAAAAAAGCCTAAAAGATACCATGCCAAATTATGAAGTTAGAAACTTACAATTTTGATTGTCCAATGCGAAGTTGGTCAAACCTACTATTTTGACCTATCGAGAAACAGAGCAAATGTATTCTAAATGAGTTGAAATTTTACATAAAAATATTTCATATTGCAACCTTGAAAACAAGCCAAATAAAACTGGAATTGGAGTTTTGTGCAGAAAGTTATGATTTTACAAAGTTTCAAGAAAATCAATAAAAATCTTGGAAAAATGAAAAATTACCAAATGAACAGTACATTTTTAAGCATTAAACTGTATCCATTGGAAAATCTAATGACTCAATGAATATTTTTTCCTTATAGAGGAACTTATAAGCTTCAAATAGGAATTGGAAGCACTCGATTTCAAGTTTTCTACAATTAGTTATGAATTTTCCAATTTGGCCCAAAAAGCTGTGAATAGTGACGTGAATGAACTTGAAAATTTTATTTTTCATTCTTTAGTTACTCTAAGTCACTAAAGGCCTAAAGGTGATTCCAAATGGATATAAAATGAAGCTAAAGGAAAGGTTAAGGTGTGTTAGATCAAGCATACGGATCAAGCACAGCTAGCACTCGATCATTGGGACTTAATGCTCGAGCATCATGTTTCAGGGACTTAGTGCTTTCAGTTAGTACTTTAAGTAGAGGCTTCCAGTAGAGCAAATGCTCGAGCACTAGTTTACAGTGCTCGGGTATTGAAGTTTTTCATACAACACTGGGAGCAAACACTGCAAGTATTAACTAGAAGTACTGCATATGTTCGAGCACTAGCATCCAATACTTGAGCATCGAGCTCAAAACTTTTACTGCTCATCAATACTCCTTGAGAATGCTCCAGCACTGATTACCAGCACTCTTATTACTCGAGAACTCCAATTTTATGACTCGAGCATTGAACTCCTTTTTACTCTTCTTTACAATACTTGAACAGAATGCTCGAGCAATCTCAAGAAGCATTGTCAGTACTCAAGCACTATGATTTAACACTCGAGTATTAAGTTATTTTTCAAACACTTTCATATGACACTCGATTATTGTGTCATAGAATTGAGTTTTTCTTTGAAATATTTTGAGCAATACTCAAGCATTAGAGTGTTATGCTCGAGCACTACTTTATCTGACACTATAGCAGTCTGATAGCTTCACCTATGCTCTACCTAATCTTTCCTTATTTGCGTAACGAATTTTTGAATATCAACTGTTCTCATAAATGTTTCATGCTTAGACTTATTAATAGGGAATATGCATCTCTGAACATGTCTTTGATGGGGACTCAATCGACAAATTTACAGACAACAGACATATAATGTGCCAGACCCATTAATGCATATCACTGGACATCGAAGCAGAAGTGTGATGGAAGCAAAACACTTTCTAACGGTTAATTTTCCTCAACAAGCACTTTCTTTCTATCAAGTCTCTAACGGCTAGTCTTTCTCTTTCAAACAAACAAATATGTCAGAGCAGACCAAGTTTGAAAAACAAAGCACAAGACCTAAAGCTGAACATAAAATACAACACTCCTCTCCAACGGATATATTTTTCCAACATCTATAAATATGAAGAAGCAAAAAACAGAGAGATGAGATGAAATATATGGAGTCACCAAACTCAAAACAGATAGTGCAGATTTTAGGAAATCCCACAACATTAGCACTCTGATATTATACTTCTTCAAGACCTTCAATGTTTATCTATCCACTCTTTGAGAGAGTATATCAGTTCATCCAAACTTATTGTATTTTCATGAGAAACTCAAAATTGGGATCTTGAGATTGTTGGGCTGAGTTTGAGTTGAGAAAACAGAGCATGTTGGTCTCTGTTATAGTGCAACTCATGAGGAGGAGTGTGATTCCCTTTTGTAAAGGCTTGGGAAGCCTGATGTTATTGTTGTTAGTGGATTGGAAAATCTCATATGAGCTCTGAGAACCGGATGTAGGTCGGAAGGACCAAACCAGGATAAATCACTGTGTTCATCTTCTCTGCTCTGCTCTTTCTTTCAATGACTTTATTTTATTTACTCTTTGATTTAACAAAAATTTTTGCAACACCCAATTTACCTCCCTCTTGGGTGCAACCATCCTAACAGTAGCTAAGGAGAATAGGCGAGTGAAGATTGAACCCAAAACTCAAGTTAATTAAGTATTTAAGCTTGATTTCTTCTCCAAGAACTCATCTATGACTTCTAATCTCTCATCTAATCAATTTAAATTTCTAGATGAGTGGTTTTGTTGGCTGTTTGGGTGATGAGGTTTTGTGAGAGAAATCAAGAAAAGCAAGATGATCACAAGTAATAAGTAGAATAAATCAACTCTATACATATTTTGTGACATGTTGATAATAAGTTTGAGTTGATTTGAGCTTGTTATGAAATTTTGGCATTAAACCCTACCCATGCTACTAGATGAAATTGAGGAGGTATGAAGATAAATGTTTTGAAGATAAATGTTTTGATGTTATTAAATAATTAAGAATTTGTCTCGAAATGCGATTATGCATGTGTATGCAAGGAGATGTTGAAAATCCCATTTCCTCCAATTTTTGTGCAATTTCGTGCAGCTGGAATTATGAAGAGAAAGAGCATGATTTTGAATGTTTTGATGCTTCCATTGAGTTTAAAATGTAAAATTGTGTAGGGTAGAAGCTCAAGCACAATTTTGGAAGTATTAGAATCACAATTGGCCAAGTTAAAGGCTAAGTGGTCAATAGAGAGTTTTATGAGTTGTTTAAAGCTATAATGCATGAAAAATGGCCTAGTATTGATGCCAAGCATGCTATGGTATGTGTAGGAGTGATAAAGTGGCAAGAAAAGTTTCAAAGTGACAAGTACAAATTGGAAGCCAATTCAAGTGCCATTAGAAAGTTAAAGCTTCGAGGTAGCAAAACTTCTAACTTTGACATCTACTTTGCATTGATTTTTATATATGTTAATTGACATGTTTGAAATGTGGTTGCAGTCACTTGAAATGTAAAACCTTGCTTGTGAGAATTCAAGGTTGTAGCTATGTATTGATTGCCTTGGCCTTGTGCAAATGTGATAGAAGTAAGGTTTATTAATATTACATGGCATACTTATTTATATTAAGATATTTATGTATGTTGATGTATTGTTAGATATGTTTGCTACTGAGATTTTTTTGAAAATTCACTATTTTCAATGTCTAACCATAGGCACAAGCTTAAGGAGCAAGGTCAAGAGGTGCAAGAATGAAAGGTAGGTGGTTTCCAAAGCTAAAGGAAAGATTGCACATGAAGTATTATTTTGCTAGATGTATATGTGAGAACATCTATGAATTCTTGGATGTATGTAAATTAAATTCCTACACTAAGTCATTTATGTGCTATGATATATGGATGGTCATATTTGGAGGTGGAATACCTAAAAGAAGTGCAAAGAACATGCAAACTTGGCTAAAGAAGGATCCAAAACCCTTTTATAGAACAATAAAGGAAATTTTAAGCAAATGAAGTCCAATAGTCATGAAATTTTTCAGGAAAGTAGATCTCATTCTAAGCTTTATATAGAGTCCTAATTTGCTGAATTTGGAGTTGTGTGCGAAAAGGTATGAATTTTTTAAGTCAAAAGAAAATTAATAGCAAAAGTTGACCGTGGCGAATTTTAAAATTGGTTGTGACGAAAGTAGTCTGAGATGGAATTTGCTGCGTTCTGGAGAAGTTTACCGCAGCGAGCTACACTTGAGAGGAATGTTCTTGTGTCCAAATGAGTTGGCCGCAAAGGTAAAAGTTTGTCGTGGCGAAATCTTGTTTCAAGGGACCGAATGAACAATACAATTTCACATGGTTTAAGATGAAGCTTGAGATTTAATATGCTCAATGAGTAGTTTTCCTCCATAAAGAACGCAATGAGCTTTAATTGGATGCCAAGATCACATGAGTGAGAGTTTTCAGAATTAGTGGTGAAGTTTCAAAGTTAGGCTTAAAATGTTAAGTTTTTAATGAATAATAGTCAAAGTGAACTTTGAAATTCACATAAATAATTAATTCTAACTTATATGATGGCTCCAAGTGATCTAGTTAAGGTCTCTAATGGATAATAGTGTGGAGATAGGAGAAGTGTTACAACTTGTGTTTATGATATTTTGTCTCTCTTTTTACTTTTGAATAAGACCATCACAAGTGACAAAATATGAATACCTCTTCTTATTTTACAAAACTTTAAGTGCCCATAAAGCTACTTTATGACACCAGAAATACTTTTTGGAAGTGGTGTAGGGACATTAAAAATTTTCAAAATCATATGATACTTTCATGATTTTTGTTTCCTCAAATTTATTTCTATAATATCTTTACTTAATTTCTGAAAAAAACCATAACTTCGGTTTTTTTGGGCCTTTTCTTTCCATTCAAAAAATTGTTTTTGACTTCTTGAAATCAATTTTACAAATTGCTACAATTTCAAAGCTATTTTTTCTTACTCTAAAATCAAAGCCTCTTGATATTTTAAATAATTGTATTTGATTAATTATAATTAAACAACTAAATATTAAATAACTTTTAAATGTTATTTTTATTATTTTAACTTAAACCAGACTTCAATTATTTATCAATGAATTTTCCTTTATCTTTCGGGGTCCTGATAATTTTTTTATATTTTGGTCAAACTTGCCAAAATATCCTTTGACTTTCTCAAAATTACCAAAATGACAATTTGATCATAAGAATTTTGAAATTATACATTAGTCCTATTTTTAAAATGTCACTTTTGTTATTTACTTTTGAGATGACACTTTAATCCCTTACTTTTCAAAATGAACATTTTACTTTTCTACATTTGACAAAACAACATTTTTACCTTTCCTTTGCTTTTCTTTCATTATCCGGACCCTTGACATGTAGCCACTCATTTAGACTTTATATCTAATTATAGAAAACATGAATATTGCATTTATCATTCCCACCATTTGCCTTTTTTATGGTTCTTATCCTTCTTTCTCCACTTGAGTGGAGAATTAGAACCATTATATTTCTAACCATAACCATACCCACGGCTTACGACCTCAACCACGCCTCCAGCGCATGACCTGGTTTTCAGGTATCCTTTCTCGACGACTTCCTTTCAAGTGAATCAGCTTTTTCTCGGGGACTTTTGATAGAACACGTACGGGAAAGATTGGGCAAAGTCTTATTTGAAAAATAGTGATAACATACGCACACCAAAAAAGGTATCGAATTTCATGTTCCTCCCTTTCCTATGAGATGCCATTAACACCGGTGGGTAAGCTTAAAACATTGTTAAAAAACACTCCATTCAATCACACACGCACAGACATGCACACACGCAGATTCAAGCACAGGGATTCATATTGATAAATATTTTAAATATCAAATGGCAGCTTCAGAATCGGAAATTAGCAATCAGAAGTCGATCAAACACACACATATAGAACATGTTCAGATACATCTGTACTGAACAGAATTAAAATTTGTCCAGAACACACAACCATTTACAGGTCCATACATAGGTTCAAGGATGCAACAGGGAATTTATGATATTGACGGTGATCAGAAAAACTGAAATTTATCGTTCCCAAAGTTGAAAAGAAGACATTGGAGAAAATCATACCTGATTGGAGAATCCGAATCTGACTCAGTCAGGTTAGAATTTTGTGCTGATAATATGTTATGAAACTCAAAAGAAGATAAGAGAAACAATAAATTACAGTACAATAAAAGACGGAGTTCTCATTGATTATCTCAAGTGTGTACAATACATATGTGATGCCTTATATTCATACCAAGGAATTAAAAATATAAGGACCAATCAATATTAATGATTAAATAAAATAATAAGGAGATATAAAGTATAATTGGGGATAATAGAAGAAATGAGTATTCGCGTAATAATCTTTGTAACATATTAATATTTAATGCAAACGAATTGGCCGTTATTAAGAAAAAAGCACCAAAATTAGTTTTGGCCCACTCCATGTTTAACAGTGCTACTCTATAACCGTCAAGAATTGAGTGTTATATATAATGAAAATTTTTGTATTAATTTTTCTTTATGATGGTTATAAGATGTTGCAAAACAAATCTTTTTGTAATTTTCTGATCATCAAAGCATATGGTCTAACATTATAATATTACGTTTATTTATTCATAAATGACGTACGTAACATCCTGTTAATTGATATGTGTCGGCTAAGGGGAAAAAATTTAACACTCCATATTGAAAAAAAAGTCTTAATTATTATGGAACGTTTGAAAAAAAGCCTTAATTATTATGGAACGTTTAATTATAATAACTATATTCATGCATTATTTAATAATTGATTGTGTTGTATATGCCATATTGAAATTAAAATTATGAGTGGCGCCATTAAATTAAAAGGAGATTCGAAACAAGCTTGAAAGATATATGAATAAAGAAACCTAACGAGAAGGCATAACATGTAATAATACAAAATCTCCCAATTGCTATTTTATTTTATAAACATAAAAATGACTGGAGATCTTGGACGAAGAGTTAAGAGGAAGGGGCCACACGAATGACCTATAAAGAAAGAGGAATAATGAGAGGGGCCAACTCATAGTGGCGTGGCAGTGTCAGAGATGCACAAGTGAAGATATGGGATTTGGCCACTTGCAAGTGTATGAGAAGGCTGTTGCAGGGGCAAGGCTGGTGGTGTCATCCAACCCTGACACACCCCTTTCAACGAGATCCGCTCGAGTTTCTAACAGGCTTGATAAGGTATATTTTAAACTCAAAATTCAAATTTATAACCCTGTAAATTTTGAGCTAAACTATTCACAGACTGTAACAACCTTTTAATTCACAGACTGTAACAACCTTTTAATTCAAGCTTTGGTTTCATTAAATGTGTATGTTTGGGAGAGCATTTAGACTTCCTAAAAGCACATTCAACAGTGTTTTTTATAAATTGAGATAATATTTTTCATATATTTACGTTGTAAACAGTAAAAGCACTTATACATTGCTTTCCCAAACGAGCACAATATTATCATTGAGAATGCATCAGGCGAATGCTTTGTTGCAGGAGTTTTTGGGAAGCCAGGGTTGGTCAAGGCTTTTTACCTCGCCTGATATCCTAGTGGTGACAGAATTATGGTTCCTTCCAGCAGATAGGAAAAAAACCAGAGGGCAATGAACTCAAAATTAATATGGATTGTGCTTATGATGAGAATGAAGAGAGAGAGAGAGAGAGAGAGAGAGAGAGAGAGAGCTGGCATAGTCTTTGTTATTAGGGATGCTAATGGATGGTTGTTGGAAGGGCAGGCAAATTTTGCATTTGAAGAGGAGTGTGAAGCCACGTATCAAGCTGTTGGTTATGCCTGAGAGAGAGAACCAGTCAGAGGATTTAATTTTTGAGTTAGATAACCTTACTCTTATTAAATATCATAATGATGGTCTTCAACCACTTAATTGGAGATGTGAAATCATCATTAAAAATATCATTGCTTCAATGAATTGTAGTTGAAATACACTACCAGAAAAATGTCATTCAGTGACAGATAAATGATTATTTTCCGTCGCTAAAACGAGGGTCGCTAATATTTTCCATCGCTAAATGGTAATTTCCTGATGGAAAATAGTCATTTAGCAATGGATTTTTCCGTCTCTAAATGACATTTTTCTAATAATAAATTATTCATTCGTATGTATTTTCAAAGAAGCAAAATTTTTTTGGTGAACTTTCAAAGAAGCAAATTTGATTTCAGGTTAAGTTGTCAAACTTTCACTGTTGGCTTTGTAGTCACCCTAGCAGTTATGAACGTCGCTTTCGAAGGATTTAGGTGGAGATATGCGTTGATTTTTTGGGATTGTTGTGTTTATACTCTAATTAATTTGACCAATATCCTATTCACTTCAGGAATGAACATCTTTTATTCAATGAATATCTTGTTGGTAAAAAAAAAAAATCATTGAGAATGCAACAATGAATGTATTTGGCGTCTTCCTATTCTATCATTGCTCCTTTCCATACTATCTGCCCATGCCAGGGTGTCCCTCATGTTCTTCGTTACCAATTCCCCCTCCTTCCGTCTCTCTTAAAATATTATTCTTGTACTTGTTACAACTCTTATTATTATCTACTACATGTTCTTCGTTGATATATTTTTTATTAATAGGTTGAGGAGTTTATCATTTTAATAAGCACCCTAACTAGGTGCCTTATTTGGAACTTGTTAGAGTGCTCATCAAAATTGGTGAGTTTGCCAAAGCTGTTAAATCTGGACCATTCATATTTGATTTGAATAATCTAGATTTGATTTTTTTATTTTTTATTTTTATTGAAAAAACTTATTTTAATGGGTGTAAAATATAAAATAAATTATTTTCTTAGCTATCATATTTTATAATAATGTTTTTTTATAAAAAAAAATTGCTAGTTTAAAAAATTAGATTTGAAACATCCAAAATCAAATCTAGACAGTCAAGATATATGGGGTTGGAGGAGTTTATGACTTTGATGATCACCTAACTGAGTTCTCTCTTCTATGATTCACTATAAATTAAAGCCACGCCACTTCATTAATCATTCACCATTAATTCCATATAGCCACACGATATGAAGATTGAGATCCAATACAACACCCTCTTTATGACCTTGCTTTGCTTTATCTTCTTCTTCATGATTCACAACTTTTCATCTTCCAATAAATCCTTTAAAACCCTACCCCCAGGACCATGGAAGCTACCTCTCATAGGAAATCTTCATCAGATTGGGTCACTGCCCCATCAATCTTTTAGAGACTTGGCTAACAAATATGGACCATTAATGCACCTTCAACCAGGACAGATGCCACACGTCATAGTCTCTTCACCAGAAGTAGCCAAACAAGTTATGAAAACCCATGACACAATCTTCGCCAATAGACCAAAAAATACTGGCGCTGAAGCTTTGTTCTATAACAGCACAAACATAGTGTTCTCTTCTTATGGCAACTATTGGAGGCAACTTCGAAAGATTTGTACTCTGGAGCTTTTTTCTTCAAAGAAAGTGCAAAAGTTTAGAAAAATAAGGGAAGAGGAAGTTTCTAACTTAGTGAAGGATATTAGTTCTGAAGAACAAAAATAAGTCTGGTTCTGTTGTGAATCTCACCCAGAAACTTTATCCACTCACAAATTCCGTAATTGCTCAAGCTGCTTTTGGTCAAAAGACTCGTAACGTGGAGGAAGCTTTATTAGCTGTGATGGATGCGATGGATATCTTGAGTGGCCTATCCATTAGTGATCTCTTTCCTACGCTTGAGTTCCTTGGTACGATCAGTGGTACAAAAGCTAAAGTTGAAAAGACGCATAAAGAACTTGATAGGGTATTGGCCAATATCCTCAATGATCGCTTAGTAAACAAGAGTGATGATATGGGAGGAGATCAAGAAGAAGAAGAGGACCTCGTTGACGTTCTTCTTAGAATTCAGAAAGAGAGTAATGACCTGCAAGTCCCCTTCACTCTCGACAACATTAAAGATGTTCTCCTGGTCAGTTTATATGTTTAATTGATTATTTATTTTCCTCTTATCTTTCTTTAATATAAGAGTTAAATAACTAATTTACAGATAGTAAGATAATTACTTAAGTTAGTTATTTTATGAAATGAGTGGTGGCTTTTCTAAAATACCCATGCTTATTATGCATATGAACTACCCTTTATCATAGTAATCAATCTAAATACTTTGGGGGAATTATAAATTTAGAAGTTCATGTGATTTAAAATATTGTATTTATGACCTATTTGTCTAACTTTTATATTAATCTCATGTCCCGATGTAGTATACATAGAAGTTGAAGTTTTAACTTGTACTACAAAACTAGTAAGTTAATTAGTGGATCAAAATCATTATTAGTCCTTAATATTTGATCACATCTTGATTTTGATCCATGTAATTCAAATCGTGGTTTTTGGTTCCTATAGTTTCATAGGAATTTGATCTGAAACAATGCCATTAAATAGAGGATCAAAACCAATCTCGTTAAAGATCTTGTCTTGTATTTTTTAACAAGTTTTGTTAGTCCCTATAGATAATCACATATTAATTAAAAGTTAAGACTGTTAAAATTAAAGAAACTAGAGAGACCCAAAAGCATGATTTAAAATTATAGGAATTAAAACAAAAAATCAATCAAACAATAAGCTCGTAGATACATAATATATATTGACTTTTAATTAATCATGCCATTGTTTTTTTTAGGACATGTTTCTTGCTGGAACCGAAACATCAGCAACAACAATAGATTGGGCAATGGCAGAAATGATGAAAAACCCTCAAGTAATGAAGAAGGCACAACAAGAAGTAAGAACGGTGTATGGGCAAAAAGGACATGTGGATGAGTCAAAACTTAATCAATTAAAATATTTAGAATTAGTTATTCACGAAACATTAAGGTTGCACCCACCTGGTCCATTGTTAGTTCCAAGAGAAAACAGTGAAATATGTCAAATCAATGGCTATGAGATACCTCTTAAAACAAGAGTGATCATCAATGCTTGGGCAATTGGAAGACTTCCTAATTATTGGAATGAACCTAACATGTTTCATCCTGAGAGATTCATTAACAATTCAACTGATTACAGAGGTACGCACTTTGAATTTATTCCATTCGGCGCAGGAAGGAGGATATGTCCAGGAATATCATTTGCTACACCGATTTTAGAATTGGTGATTGCCAATTTGATCTATCATTTTGATTGGAAACTTCCTAATGGAGAAAAGCATGAACAATTAGACATGACTGAGAGATTTGCTATTGCGGTAAGAAGAAAGAATGACCTACGTGTAGTTCCCATCTCGTATTGCCCTTAGCTTTGTTACATAAGTAGAGAGAGTAACAATAATCAACTCTATGTATGCACACACTCAGAGAGTGAGTTTTAGAACATTGCTGAGGTTGTTGTCCGTGTATTTTTCTTTTAATTAATTTATTAATTTTACTTTTGTTATTATCATTAACTCTTGTAACTTTTTGTTAGCACAGCTAACCCATGTGCAAGAGTTAACGCTACTAACATAGTATAATTAAAGCATTTAATGGAGAAAAAACACACATGTACGAAATTGAAAATTGAAAAATAGTATATGTACCAATAAATGGGTTTCCCAATATTTTTTTAGGAAAGCCCCATCTTCATATTCTTCTCTAGCTAGTCTGTATTTGATTTGTTGACTTTCTGAAATGCGCTCTCTTTGCGAATCTGGTTCCATGTAATTGATCACGTGAAGTTAGTATTTTAAGAAAAAAAATGTATTTCTAGCCATTTAATTATCTCTATTTTATGACTTGATACAAAAGGCACAAAATTTTATCTTTATGACTTGATTTAATCAAGTCTCTTTTGAATGCTTTGACCTTAACATAACTAACAAAAAAAATTGACATCGAAATTTTAGATGTTGATAAAAAATTTCTAAAATGCCAACTGCATATTAAATAAATGAAATTTTCAAAAATGACGATGATTGACACAAAAATAGTCTTTTAAAACTAATAGTATTAGGATTCTACACAATTCAACCTATTTTTCAATTTACTGGTCTTGTAACTTACTCTCTTAGTTTGCATGGACGTGAAATTTCTTCAAGTTTTGTCTCATTTTTTTAACAATGACACTCTCTCTCATTAACTATTTTTTTTTTCCGTTTAACACCAAAATGTAATTTTTATTTAAAAACAATGGCTGCCTTTTGGCTTATCAAACGTCAAGCCGATACACAGAACGCAAACTTTAAACGTCTAAACTTTAAACGGAAAAAAAAAAAAAACACATAAAAAACAATGGCCGCCTTTTAACAATGACACTCGTGCGCTATACTGGCTTCCTTCACTCTGACCTATATATGCAAATATAATGCTTAAGCTTACTAACATCGCATTGGTCCTAATGGACTAAAGAGCTTTAGCTTTTTAAACAAAAGGTTTTATATTTATGTAAATGTAAAATAACGTCTTTGAGAGTGCTATTGCTTAGAATTCAACAATATTTAAATCTAACAAAGTTAATTTATTATATTAAAAGATAATTGATAAACTCTCTAACATACATAAACAAACTGGTACATTGAATTGAGCGAGAATCTCCAAAAAAAAATACTTCATGAATTCCATAATCCGAAATTAACCCCTCAATCACAACTAGTCACCCATAATAACATATTATTTGCATTTGGACCCCATGCCTTATGGCCCTGAGCTAATACACCTAGGGTGGAACAGCCATAATGCAACAAAAATACTAAATAAAAGTTTTATAATAATGTGAATCAAAAGACAATAATTCTGACGTCTTCATATAATATCAAGTACTCCATTTTCACTGCCAGAAAAATACCATTTAGCGACGGAAAAATGCATCGTTAAATGGCTATTTTCCATCAGAAAATTTTCATTTAGCAATGAAAAATATTAGAAACACTTGTTTTAACGACGGAAAAGAACTATTTTTAGTATTTTTCTAGTAGTGTTTTTTCTCAATGCCATCCACATGGGAGCTGGTTTTGTTACGTGTGTGTTAATTTATTATTCATTGGTATCATGTGGCTCTTGTCGTTGAATCAAAAGACAATTCTGAAATCTTCATATAATATTAAGTACTCCATTTTTTTTTCTCAATGCTGAAACATGGGAGCTTGTTTTGTTACACATTCACACACATTAATTTATTATTCCTTAGTATAATGTGGCTCTTCTCGTTTAGTTCTTTGAAACTCATAAACAAAGAATTCTTGAAATTGGGAAGAACTTGAGATATAATCGGACCAAAATGTCATATTCCAATTCATTCAAAATATGATTGCACCTAATAATGTAGTATAGAGTATACTCTATCATTCTTTTGGAGAAGCGTTTTTATTGGAAAATAGAGACTAAAATGGCTATAAAAAATAATCTTGATTTTGGTAAAAAGAGGGGTTTGATTTATAAAAATAGTGGCGCAATAAAAGAAAAATGAAAGAAATAAATCTTTTATGGTTATGTATTGTCAGATATGTAATTTTTTATCCTTGTTACACAAACATATCTATAAATTTATTATTCCTTGGTATCATGTAGGGGTGGAAACAGGCCAGATCAGGCTATGCTCCACCCCAAATAGGCTTGGCCTGTTTGGGGGAATCTGGCATGGCCTGACCCGTGGCCTGTATACAGGCCAATTTCGTGGCCTGAGCCTAAGCATATTTTAGGTCTAACCTGGCCTGTAGCCTGTATACAGGCTTGGTAAACCATTTTTTTTTCACAATGTTAAGTAGATTTCATATAAGCAAAAAAAATGGAATTATGAACGCCATATTCCAAATAAGCAACAAAATGGAATGAGGTACATGTAATTAATAGAACATCAATAAGGCACAACCTAATAATACAACAACTTAGCAAACATGAAATGTCTATCATTGAAACAATTGTTCAACAGCAATAAGATAAAGCATACCCATTAGAAAAAAATCAAATCTTTAAAATGATTTCTTCTTGTTCCGACACCCAATAAAAAATAAATCAAATGTATATTAGTATATCATAACATAATTTAACAAGTAATATGTATAACATGTAATATCATCTTATCAATGCAAAAAATAGTACATTTGATTTCTTCTTCAAACCATACTTGTTTTAATAATATAATTAACATACCTTTTAAAAATTTTATCTAATTGCTTCTAATAAGGGAATCTAACAAATAACTTGATTTTATAGATAAACAAACAACAAATAATCAAAACTACATTTTAACAACTTTTAATAATTCTCGTCAGGTGAGTAAGGTTTATAGAAAAAGTGAAATCATGTAAAACAAAACACATATAAGATATATCTATATTTCAGTTTCAATGGAGTCGAGTCTATTAAATGGTGCTAAATCTAAGATATAGAACATGATGTCAATAGTTCACCACAATACGCAGCAAGAAAATTTGATTCACCGAACTAAAAATTTGAATCCTAGATTGTGGTGCACACTCAATTTTAGCCTTAAGGCATAAAATTAGTCTCCAACAATAGCAGAACAAATGAAAATAATGATGATAATAATTTTAAAAAAAAAAGGCCTAAGCCGCCTGATAGGCCAAACAGATCTTCTAGGCCGCTTGGGCCTGAGCCTGTTTTTAAAATAGGCTTTTCAGGCGGCCTAGCCTGTGGCTTGGGCCTGTAAAAGCTTGGCCTGTGCAGGTTTTTACATGCCAGGCTATAGATTGCTTGACCTTTTTCCACCCTTAGTATCATGTGGCTCTTCTCGTTTAGTTCTTTGAACCTCATAAACAAAGAATTCTTGAAATTGGGAAGAACTTGAGATGTAAACAGACTTCATATTTCAGTTCATTCAAAATATGATTGCACCTAATAATGTAGTATAGGGCATAATATAACGTTATTTTTTAGAAGCATTTTTATTGGAAAACATAGGCTAAATTGGCTATCAAAAACATGTTGATTTGGGTAAAAAGAAAGGTTTGATTAATAAAAATAGTAGTGGAATAAAAGAAAAATATAAGAAGTAAATTTTTTTTATCTTTTGAATTAATAAAGAAATGTTTTGGATTAAAAGGGAAATATATTGAGGTAAACCCTTGATGATGGAAACTTGGCTATCATTACTATTAAAATGATGTGGGACTTTGAAATTCTCTAAATGTAGATAAAAAAAAACCCCAAGCAACCACTTAGATTCATTTTTTTAATTAGTGAAAATTTACTTTAATCCAAGTTACATAATACTTCTTAAAACATAATTAAAAATCACTTAGGTTGCAATTGAATGGATGGTGCAAATACCATCAATGATTGCAACCATAACTAAGGAAACCAAGCAAACAAATTAACTGTTTCCTTGGGATACCCCATGAAAAGGCATTTGGAGGATCTGTTTGATAATTTATCAGAGGCTTGTTGTTTAATAGAGACCTCACATCCCCAAATCTTGAGAAAAGACAAGCTCGGTTTCTTTCCAGTCCATATCTCATATGGTGTCTTTTCAACTGCCTTAGATGGAACACGATTCAGTGTGAACGTAGCTTCTTCAAGTGCATGGCCCCAAAAGGAAGGTGGAAGATCTGTTTGACTCATTATAGATCGAACCATATCTAAAAGAGTTCGATTCCTCCTTTCAGAAACTCCATTCCATTGTGGGGTTCCTGGAGGAGATTATCCCACAACTCCTAAGATGATCAACAAACTCTTGGCTCAAATATTCGCTTCCTCAATCAGATCAAAGGCTCTTAATTGTCTTGCCAAGTTGGTTTTATACTTCATTTTGGAATATTTTGAACATTTTAAAAGATTCAGATTTATGTCTCATTAGATAAACATAGCTATATCTACTGAAATCATCTATAAAAGTAATGAAGTACATGCAAACTCCTCTGGTAGGTGTGTTTAGTGGTCACATACATCGGTATGTATGAGGCCCAATAAATCAGTGGCCCTCTCATTGTGCCCAGTACAAGGTGCCTTAGTCATCTTTCCCAATAAGCGAGATTCGTATGTGTCGATTGATTGAAAATCAAAAGAGTTAAGAAATCCATCTTGGTGGAGTTTAGGAATGCGTTTCTCATTTTTATGGCCTAGATGATAATGCCATAGGTAGGTTGGATTCAAATCGTTTGATTTAATCCTCTTAGAAGTTATGTTATAGATTTTTCCACTTGCAGGATGTTCTAAATTCAAAAGGTAATGATCAAGATGCAGATCACCATCAGCCTAAAAAATGTCATTACGATAAATAGAACATTTGTCATTCCCGGCAATGGAAGTATAACCTTCCTTATCCAAATAAGAAAGCGAAACAATGTTACTACTTAAAGCAAGAACATAAAAGCAATTGTTCAAAACTAACAAAAGCCTACTGGGCAGAACCAATTCATAAGTGCCTACAGCTAGAGCAGCAACTCTTGTTTTATTCCCAATGCATAGTCTACTCACCCTTCTTCAATTTTCTACTGTCCTTTATGTAATATTCACGATTTCTCTACTAGCTGATATAAATGATAATCTGTTAATTACGAAATGAATTAGAATTCAAAAATAGATAGTTCGTAAATGGAATAAAGTTCTAGGCTGAAAGTCGCGGAATTAGATTTGACCGGATGGATGAAAACCGGTAGGATTAGCAAAGTTAAGCGTGCTCACCCTAGGGAAATCCAAGGATGGGTGACCCCCTGGGAAGTTGTTTCAAGAATCAGAAACCAAAAGATCAAGGGCCAAAAGGTTAAGGGCAAAATGGGAAATTAGGAAAAGTTAGACT
>JANTPZ010028356.1:0-19717 GCA_025593235.1 Vachellia pachyceras
CCTTCTTTCTCTTTCCTCTTTCCTACTTTTTCTTTCTTCTCTTTCCTCTTTCCTACTTTTCATTCTTTCTCTTTCCTCTTTCCTATCCACTTTTTTGCCTCGAAATCCGTAAAAGCTAATAACTTCCCAAACATAAATCATTTTTGAAAACCTAGGTTTTGCTTCGAAATCTGTAAAAGCTATTTTCCAAAATCTATTCTCCAAAACCTAGGTTTTACCTCGGAATATGTAAAAGTTATTCTGAAAAGAGTTTCTAAAGATTATGTTTGCTAGGAAGAATTGGAAGATGACAGAGTAAAACAGATTATCATCTATTCATTTAATGAATTATAATTTTTATTACTTGTTAACTTTTTTTTTTTTGGTTAGATGTGAAGGTGCTTGCATTGACATATTCCTTATTTTTATGCCATATTCAGTTGGGCGTACTACATTTAGCTCTCGCTGATTTTCAAACAAAACAAACCTAACTTGTGGCATTATTAGATTTGGATGTTTAGAAAGGTAGGTTAGGCGACCGGTGGATAGAGAAGAGAAATGTGTATTTGGTTCAAAAATTCGTAGGGTTAGGAGAATAATTCTCCTTTTCTTAATAAAATTATCCATGGTATTTTAACAATATTTCATTGTTACCCTCCGATCCAATTGAAACCAACATTACTTTTTTTATTTTTATTCTCTTCATTTTCATGCGTCCTTGCAGTCACAGCGCATGCTGACAGTATGTACAGTCACAGGCATCCTTATCAGTTAAATACTTTCCAGTTTTTTTAAAAAAGCATATTTTCCTGAATTTTCTAATTTTATCATATTTTTTTAAAGATAAGAGAATTTTTTTGAGTAAAATACTGAATATCATTCATAAAACTTCAAATATTACACATAGAGTTAGAGGTACAAATTATCTTAACCCCCTTCATGTATATCAAGAGGGGGTTAAGATAAGAGAATTTAGAAAGTATAATAAGGGCTTGTTTGTCTCATCTTCCTGAAATCTAGATTTGGTTTCAAAACTTAGGTTTTACTTTGAAACCTAGGTTTTGTTCAAGCACAAAAAATTTTCAGAAAAAGTATTTTTGTTACAAAACCTCGGTTTGAAACTTAGGTTTTCTCTTTCCTACTTTTTTCTCTTTTTCCTATTTTTCCTCTTTCCTCTTTCTTACTTTTCATTTTTTTCTCTTTCCTCTTTCCTTCCCACTTTTTTGTCTTGGAATTCGTAAAAGCTAATAACTTCCCAAACATAAATCACTTTTTAAAACCTAGGTTTTGTCTCGGAATCTGTAAAAACTATTTTTCAAAATATATTCTCCAAAACCTAGGTTTTACCTCGTAATCTGTAAAAGCTATTTTCAAAATAGCTTCTAAATAAGCCCTAAAATCAATGAGATAATATGTTACAATGAATAAATCCCATTTTGAAATGTATATAAAAATATCTTATCATATATAAATAAAAGTGTCGTGTTTTTTAATTAAGAAATTGTGAAATAATAATTGGATATAAATGTTGTTTTTATAGCATCACAAAAGATTTTGTAAATCCATTAAAAAGAGAGATTTTGTAATCAATAATATCATTAAAGATGAAATAACATGCTAGAATTAATTAATATTATCATCTTTTACAGATTATATGAAATTTTTTTAATATACAAGTGAAGTAATAAGTTTATGTAATCCAAACATTCTAAAAACAATATTAAATAATGTAAATATTATGAATAAATTAGAAAAAGATTAAATAAAATGATAATGATATAATTGTTAATTTAAAATTTTTTTCCCTTCCATCCTCTTCTAAACCAAATAAAAATTATTAAAATATATCCACTTCGTAATCAAACAAAGCTTATAACCTTATCTACCAAAACTTCACATGATTTTAATTAACCCACCTTCACTCCCCTACTTTAAACCAAATAATATTTATTGTTGTTTAAAGCTACGGAAAATCATATTAAATTATTTTTATGAATATATGTGGTGCCACATAATCCATCCATTTAATTATTAAAAGGAATAGCAACAAGTGAACAACATATAACATGCTATCAATTTCTGTAGCGAATTTTATCAATGCATATTGTTAACTTGTAGTAGTTTGTAATTAAATTATTTATATAATTCTGCAATAAAATTTTTTTTTTGCCAGAGCAATAAAACTTTTATTTAGTGTGAAGTAGAGTGCGTCTATGTATAATGGTATTTTAATAAAATTCTCCTTTTCTTAATAAAATTATCCATGGTATTTCAACAATATTTCATTGTTACTCTCCGATCCAATTGAAACCAACATTACTTTTTAAATTTTATTCTCTTCATTTTCATGCGTCCTTGCAGCCACAGCTCATGCTCACATTATGTACTGTCACAGGTTCACAGTCATATGCGTCCTTATCAGTTAAATACCTACCAGTTTTAAAAAGCATATTTTCCCTCAATTTTCTCATTTTATCATATTTTCTAAAGATAAGAGAATTTAGAAATCTCAGAGTTAAAAGTAGACTCCACAACAGAATGTGTTCTGAGAAATCTCATCGCCTTCGAACAGTGTCATTACCCGAATCAGCCTTATATCTGCAACTATGTCTCTTTCATCGACTCTCTAATTCACACCAAAGACGATGTCGAGTTGCTGATTGAAAAGGAAGTGACAAGGAAGTGGCAACCTTGGTGAATGGTCTCTGCAAACATGTTGTAGTGGACAAGACATGCTATAGGAACCTTATAAATGATCTGAATAAACATTAACAGAGGCAATGGAATCGAACTATTGCTGCACTGAGGTTAGTTTACTTCGGAGATGCTTGGAGGGCAAGTTCAACTTCAGTCGCAACTGCTGTCCTCGTATTCACAATCACCAACTTTTGCCGAGTTGTTAGATTGGTCCTCGACCTTGAAGGAAGCTTTAAGAAACCTTAATTACTTGTAATGGAGCATATCATCTTTGAATTATATTAGGTTAATTACTAGCTAAAATGAAAGTGTCATGTGTGGTGTGATAAATAACTTGAAAGCATCTTCCTTGAGCCTTTTTTGAATATTTCTAGGGTCAAGTTTGGTTGCAAAATCATCTTCTTCCTGATGTTTTGTTTAGAGTTAATTTGATGAATGTTAGTAAAATGTAAGATTAGTACTAAATTTGGTTGTTACATAATTTTTATTTAAGTAATTTTAGTAGATTAAAGAAATGAAATAAATTAGTTCATTTATAATAAATGTGATTTGGCATCCATAAATTAAAACACCAGGTGTATAATTGGACTATATTTTATTTCTAAGTTAAATAAATAAATTCAAAGAAAAATGATAAAAATGGAGGATAAAATGGACTGAAATATATTTTGGATCAAACACAACCGTTAATTGCTATTTAACTAGTCCTTCATTTGTACAGAGGAAAATAGAGCGGGGATATTAGGAGGAAAAACCGTTAAAAATAATAAATTCTTATTTTTAAAATTCTTGTCTTCATAATATTCTCCCAGTCTTTTCTTCTGTCTAAAGTTTTTCTTCACAACTAAGAATAAACCACACAATAGAAGGAGTTTTAAGTAATATCAGCCTTATGTCTGCGACTCTCTCTCTCTCTCACGGAACGAGACATTAATTTGTTGGTAGAGAAGGAAGTCATTGTACAGACACTTGGAAGCTATGAGCAAGGACCTTAGTGATCCATAAAGATATGATAGAGCCATATGGAAGTGATGACCTTATTATGTTTACTATTTCACGTTTATTTATAACTAAATTAAACCCTTTAACTAACTCTCATATGTTTAGAATATGAAGGAGCTACTATTAATCATTTATTTCTAAATTGTGATTCCTTACTAGCGGTTTGGTTATTATCTTACAACTTCACGTTGAAGAAATACTTAAGAAAAGAGTTTGAAGCCATTGAGCTACAAGACCCTAGCAGTTTACGATTGAGATAAGATTTGAAACTGATATCAAATTATTAATTATCAATATTCAAGCTTTATGCTAATCTCATCATCATCATTCATAAACTATAAACACTCTATTGACTCTGTGTAATATATAAGGAACTATGTCATATTAAAATTAAAATAATATTTATTATTCATTATTTAGCAGCTTGACAAGAATTATTATTTTAAAAATAATAATGATCAAATGAATTTTTTTAAAATAATCGTTATCCTTCTTTTATCTATTCGAGGAAATATCATTTGTACCTTTCTCATTTGTGGGGGAAAAAGAATTGATTATTATACTATTCAACTTGAAGGCAATGATACAGACAATATAATGCCCAACTTTTCTTCGGTGCTCATCCTTTTCACTCACTCTCTTTATCTTTTCCACTTTATCATATGGCCACCAGAATACCAAACTTTAAACTTTTACTATAAAAAGCTTTAAAACTTTATGATGCCTAAATATAATTATTCTGAGAGGTGGGAATCGAAGAAAAGTTACTTTAACGTCCCGTTTGGTATCATGGAATTGAAAGATGAGAAGTGGAAATGAGGTTGGAAATGAAACTTTGGCTTGTTTGGTAGGTAGGAACCCAATTCTATGGAACTGCCAGTTCCATGAAATGGGTTCAATGGGTTCCATAGGTCTACCTATGGAACCCATATGAGTTCCATAGAATTAGTATTTTTGGACAATCTTACCCATCATCCCTTTCACTGTAGCTCATCACCGATGTTCACCTTCATCGGTCATGGCGTCACCAGTCGTCCTCTGCACCATCCCTTCTCCGACGGTAAATGACTAACTCCGACGGTTTCCCTCTTTGGCGCATGGACGATGACGGCACTGTGGTAGAGGCGATGACGGCACTTCAATCTTCCATTGACCCATTCTTTGCAGAATCCATCGACGGGATACACGGCGAACCCTCACTTTAAATTGGCTCGACCACGCAACGCAGAGGAGGAAGCTCACAAACGCTGCCACTTCTTCTCCCTTGACCACGCCTCACGCAGCCACCATCCCTCGTTCATTCTTCGCCACACACGCACCAGATTTCACTCTCACCGCTGCGACACCTCCTGGTTACAGGGGGAGCTTCATCCTCGCCGTCACCAATATACAATACAGAGCCACCTCCATTCCTTGGAAGGCATACGCACGACGACGAGAGCAGAGAGAGATTCACGCCGCCACCATCTCACGAAACCAGCAATAATCATTCCATGCGCCGGAGAGCCGAACAGAGGAGAGCTTGAGAGGGAGAAGAACACTGGAACAGATGGAGCTGAGAAGCGAGAGAGCAGAGAACCAGATGGAGCTCAGAAGATTTTTTTTTTGGGGTAAAGGGCATTTTGGTAGTTTCCTACTAAATATACATATTTTAATTATAAATTATATCTCACTTCTTCCATCCTACCAAACAAGTTTTAAAACTCATTTCCAGTTCCACTTCCATTTCCATCAAAAACATTTCCATGTACCAAACGGGACATAAAATTTTAACGTTAGTAAATAATAATCACGCAAATCGAGATAAAACTCATTCATATTTTTAAGTTCAAATATCGTAAATCATATTGAAAAAATAGATTCTACAGATAATCTAAATGAGTACATAATCACAAAAGGGAGTGATGTTTCAATATGTATTACACATAAAGGTGAAATTAATTGATGATGATGTGTTGGTTCCTTCGCCTTTCCTATATGATCATGTGGATAATTTTCCTTTTCCTTGCAGAAAGAATATTGAATAATAAGAAAAAGTGAAAGAGAATGAGATGAAGAATATTTGGTATCCATTTAAAGAATCTAGACTGGTGAGTGGGAATACTTGGAAGCTTGGATGTGGTTTCTGCCTTATGAGATTGTCGAAACACATAAAATAAAAAATTTACTGTTACATGTTTCAAAAAAATGTTAATTCAGAAAAATACAAGAGGTAGAGCCTGAAAATGCTTCAGCCTCAATGCTTCAACTGGCTCCTCATTCATTCTCTCACTCTATAACTGATATCATTAAATTTTTTACCGGTATGATTTTATACTTAATTTATTAGTACAAAGACTTTGTTCTTTTAAAGTATAATGTGGATTAAATAGGAATAAAATTAAAAAAATTTAATTTTAATGTATAATTAATGAAGTTTAATGTTTTTTAATATATTTGAAACATGTTAGAATATATTGATAATTATAAATAGGACAAAATTAGTAGTGGTAGAAAATCCTTGTGATCTTATTTTAACCAACATTCTTTATTATAGGTCTGATTTTATATATAAACAATAATTTTTCTCATTCATCCTTTTCTTCAATCATAAACAATAATTTTCTTTCCAACCATACATTTATTTATGAAAATAAAGAGTTTGAGAGATAATGAGTGGGAAGGGAGAATAAGTTTGATAAATAAAAATTATTACTTATATAAATAATCAACCTTATGAGAGAGGATGCTATTTATATATATTGAAGTTAAAAATATAGAAGAGAAGATGACTGAATCTTGTTGTATTGAATCAACCTTGTGGTTTTACAGCAGGTGTATTTAAAGGTCACAAGGGCACAGCCTAACAGTTGTAACTATGCTGCTAACTTACATATCACGTGTCAAGCTTAACTACATAACAGATTGCCCAACAATATTTTGACAGCTGGACTTCATAACAATAATTTGACAGCTGGTTATTCCTAATATTCCCCCTGCTTCAAGAGGCTCATCGTGGGGAATCAAAATTCATTTTTGCTATCCTCAGAACTCGACTCTTCAAACGATATGATGTTGAGCTTTTGTCTGCAGTAACGAAACAAAGCATTGGGCTGGGCCTTTGTTAGTGTATCAGCCACTTGATCAAATGAGGGCACATAGCCAACATGGACTATACCAGCTGCAACCTTTTCCCGTATGAAGTGGAGATCAAGCTCAAAGTGTTTTGACTTTTTGTGTAGGACTGGGTTCGCAGAGAGTGCAACAGCTCCGGAATTATCACACCATATCATGGGTGTGTCAGTAACTGCAATATCCATTTCCTTAAGCAAAACCATGATCCACATGACATCGGTTACAGCATCTGCAACACTTCGATACTCAGCTTCTGTTGCTGATCTGGAAATGACTTGCTGCTTTCGTGATGTCCAGGTAATTGGATTTGGACCAAGGAAAATACAAAAGCCACTCGTGGATCTCCTGTCTGAACGGTTTCCTCCCCAATCTACATCAGCAAAGGCTTGAATCCTGAGATGTGCTGCTGGTTTTATGAGGATACCATGAGAGCTGGTTCCCTTTAGATAGCGTAGCAGTCTTTCAACACACTCCCATTGTTTTTCAGTTGGCTCACGCATGAACTGGCTCAGCTTGTTGACTGTGAAGGCAATATCTGGCATGGTGTAACACATATATTGAAGAGTCCCTAGTATACTTCGATAGAGAGAAGGGTCTTTAAAACCAACACTGTCTCCTGTTGTCAAGTGAGTATTGGTGGCCATAGGGGTGGCATAGGAAGATGTGCAAGATTTGTCTTCTGAAGTAATTGATTAATATATTTACGCTAAGTTAGAATCAAACCTGAGGGGCTACGCGAGAACTCAACACCAAGAAAAAATGAAAGCTCGCCAAGAACTTTTAGTGAAAACATTTCCCATCTTGCTGATAAGGTTATGTATAGCAGTTTCAGAATTCCCGGTGATCAGAAGATCATCTACATACGCTAGGAGATAAATGACGTCATGTTCCTCTTTATGAATGAATAGGCAGGAGTCAGCCTTGCACTCCAGGAACCCAATTGACTTAAGACTCTCAGCAAGTTTTTGGAACCAAGCACGGGGTGCTTGTTTGAGGCCATAAATGGCTTTTTTCAGTTTACACACAAGCAATTGTCCATGTGAGTTGCTTTGAGCAAAGCCTAGAGGTTGTTCCATGTAAACCTCCTCCTGGAGTTCTCCATTCAAAAATTCATTGTTAAAATCCACCTGGTGCAACTTCCATCCATTTGTAACGGCAATAGTGAGGATGATTCTGACTGTCACCGCCGTGACTATAGGGCTAAAAGTGTTTGTGTAATTCGTGCCTACTTCTTGTACATAGCCTTTGGCTACTAGGCGCCCTTTGCACCTGATTGGGACCCTATCTGCATTGTGCTTGACTTTAAAAAGTCATTTGCAACCAAGGGCTCTTCTACCTGGAGGTAAGGGAACCACATCCCAAGTGTGAAATTTGAGCAGAGCTGCATATTCCTCTTCTGCTGCTAACTTCCAATAGGGGTACTGAAAGGCTTCATCAATGGTGGCTGGGACATAGTCATTTTCAATGGCTCTAAACACCTTAGGCTTGAAGACACCTGCTTTTCCTCTGGTTATCATAGGGTGGGTGTTATAGGGTAGTGATTCAGGTGGTGGTGGTGATGGTGGTTGATGCTGACATTCAGGAGCAATAGGTCTGAGTGTTTCTGTGTTGGGTGTAGTAGAGGTAGTGGTATTGGGGGTGGTCAGGGATGAGGATGGGGTTGGTAGTGGAATCGAATTGTTGTGGGGAATAGATAGGGTGCAGTTGGGAGGTGATATTGTGGCAGGGCATAAGGTTGAGAATTGTTGGTCAGTGGCATTATGAACTGATTGCTGTATTAGGGTGTGGGAGAGCTTTGGGAATATTTGTTCATTGAATCTAACGTGTCTGGTGGTGAAAATACGCCCTGTGTTAACATCCATGCAGTTGTAGCCTTTGTGTTGAGAGCTATAACCCAAGAAGATGCACTGTACTGACCTGAAATCAAGTTTATATTTGTTGTAGGGTCTGAGGAGAGGAAAGCACTCACATCCAAAAACTTTGAGGATGGAGTAATCTGGTTTGCGCCCATAAATCTTCTCAAAAGGAGTAAGGGAACCAATGGCAGCTGAGGGTATCCTGTTCAGAAGAAAAACAGCAGTACAAAAAGCATCTTTCTAATAATAAAGTGATAGACCTGCGTGTGTCAGGAGTGTTAGACCAGTTTCCACTATCATCCGGTGCCTTCTCTCAACCAATCCATTCTATTTTGATGTATATGGGCAGGTGAAATGATGCACAATGCCACACATGGTGGTAAATTGATGAAACTTCACAAATTCGTCCCCTTATCAGATTGAATGGTTTTAATTTTAGTATCAAATCGATTTTCAGCCATTGTTTTAAACTCTTTGAATGTTTGAAGTGCATCTAATTTTCGTTGGATGGGATAAATCCATGTGAAACGGCTAAAAACATCAACAAATGCAATATAGTAGGAGCATCCATGAGAGCAAAGAGGGGCTGGCCCCAGAGGTCCATTGATATTAATTCCAAAGGTTTATGATATTCAGTGACAGAGTTGGGGAAGGGAAGCTTGTGCGCTTTCCCAAACTGACATGCTTGACATAAAGGAAGACAAAATGAACTAGAAAACGAAATTCCAGCAGTGTGCAGCACATTTTTGATAGTGTTAATGGCAAGATGTCCCAGTCGCTGATGCCATAGGCGGAGGGTATTGGAAGTGTTGTGAGTGTTCGAGTGATGGCTTGTGTGATGACATTGATGAGTGATTGCCTCTGTTGCATGAGGTGTCATTGGATTTGCTCCCATTTTGTACATCCTATTGACTTCAATGCCATCCATGAGGATCCTCCTTGTTCTCAAGTCCTTAACAAAGCAAGCATGAGGAAAGAATTCAATAGAAACTCCATCCTGAGCTACCTGTGCTACTAACAGCAAATTTTTACGCATGGAAGGGACACATAAGACACGATTCATGTGTAGCTGAGCTCTGTGTGAGTTGAGTGTCATACTCCCAATATGAGTGATATCCAGGTTGGTACCATTGCCTACCATGACCTTACCATGATTAGTTGGGGCTGGATCATGTAGATCTGTAGGAGTCATTAAGACATGTTATGTGGCTCCTGAATCTGCATACCAAGATGTGTCGGCAACAATAGCAGGAGTGGCGATGGAGGCCTGAGCAGCAGCATCTGGATTGGTTGATGGTGGTTCTTGTGCAGCATTCAGTGTAGGTTTGGGAATGGTTGCTGTGGTAAGTGCTTGGTGCTCGTAAGAAAGATTTGTATGCACAGGTTCAGTGTAGTATTGTGGCTCATCAGGATAAAATTGTAGAGCATCAGTCCCATAGTCGAAGTAATAGGCAGACGTATGTTGAGAGTTGTTGTGAGAGGTAAATTGTGAGAAATCATACCTATAGTAGCAGCGATCGGTAGTATGACCTATCTTGTGGCATATTTGACAGCTGGTTCTCATAGGTGTGAAGTTACGGCCTCTTCCTCGTCCACGGCTTATTGAAGGTATTGCAGGCGGGTGATTTGGTCCTCTACCTCCTGCGACATGTGGTGTGTAAAAGGCTTGTGTGGGAAACATTTCTGCGTGTGCACCAGGAGCATGCTCTCGAGGGGTCTGATAGAGAACATTGGCATGAGCAACAGTGTTCTAGATGAAGGAGTTTTGGCATGCCTCGGAGTCTAGGAGTAGTTGATGTACTGTGTCAATGTCAAAACGTGTTGGTGAGTCATTAATTACTGCTATTACTGGTTCAAATTCTGCTGTAAGGCCACTGAGGATGTGCGATATATGAGTTGTAGATGGCACATGTTCTCCGAGCATGGCAAGGTGGTTACATGTGGATTTAATTGCAGCAAGATAATCTCGCATCTTCATGTCACCTTTCTTCTGGTTGGAGAGGAGATTTTTGTAGTAGTGAATTCTGGAGGCAGACTTACTTGAGTATAAGCGGTTCAGTTTCAACCATATTTGTGATGATGATTCTAGTCCAACCAGTTCCGATAGAATCGACTGACTGACGGAGGATAGTAGCCAGGACGCCAGGGCTGAATCCATTGCTTCATACTTCTCAAACTCAGGATTGTCAATCTCTTGACCAGTGGTATTTCGTATTTTGGCTGCTGGCATGGGAGCTGTTCCTGTGAGATAAGCTTGTAGTCGGTGTTGTTTCACCATGAAGGCAAACTGCTGTTTCCAGATCAGGTAGTTGGAGTCATTGAGTTTAACTGTTATTTTCTTGTTGGTGAAGTTGGGAATCTACTGCTGTGACGAATCATGTTGTGTGATGGCGTTTTCTGTCGTTCCAGTCTGCGCCATAGTGGAGTCTGTATATAGGATGCTTGATGATCTATCAGACGGACGTGAGAGGGAGGCAACTAAGCGTAACTACTGGTGATCGGAGCACTGCCAATGGCTATTGGCTCTGATACCATATTGAAGTTAAAAATATAGAAGAGATGATTGAATCTTGTTGTATTGAATCAACCTTGTGGTTTTATAGCAGGTGTATTTAAAGGTCACAAGGGCACAGCCTAATAGTTGTAACTATGCTACTGACTTACATATCACGTGTCAAGCTTAACTACATAACAGATTGCGTAACAATATTTTGATAGCTGGACTTCATAACAATAATTTGACAGCTGGTTATTCCTAATAATATATACAACCACGTGGATTAATATAATATAAAATATGAATACCATCTCTAACCCTTCCTATAGTGAGAGATAAATAACCTAATTATGGATATTAAAAGGTTGGATGAAATTGATTAAAGTTATTTGGTATGAGATTACAAGCTGAAGAAAATATTGAGCCCATTTGGAAACGCGGCAGAGGAGTACTTTTACATAAGTCGAGGCAAATATATGAAGGAGATTATCTTGTTTTGAGGAAAAAAACTGTTGAACGTGTATTTAAACTCCCCGTAAGCTCAGCCAAACGGGGTCATTGATGTCTTACTTTTATAAGGAAGATTTCATATTAAAAAGTCAGGCAAAAATGTAATAGACCACATTTTAACTTGCAAGATGACTAAAACACTCAATATGAAGTAAATGAATTTTTAATTAACAATTTATTAAAATATTCATTCATACACTTGAAAGTACAATTATTTTGAAAAAGATAGAGAAAATTAAATAAAACCGATCAATAACATTATTCAATTATATATTTTATTTAACATTATTTATAATAGAGTACAGCAATGCTAACTATTTTTTTTTTTTGCCAGCACAGCAATGCTAACTATAGATGAGCCTATTAGATACATTACTTGGATTTATCTAAGTAATGTAGCTAATAGAATTGGATTTCCATTACATAATGGAGATCCACATAAGATCTGAGACGACCCATACACGACAAATTTGTACTAGTGATTACTTAAAATATCTCGATAAAGTTGAAGCTCGAAAGGGTACTGTGTGGTCGATTTATTTCTGCGACTAATAGTTGTCTAATGACACAGGAAAAAGTTTCTTTTCTTTTCTACTAAAATTCGAAGAAGTTTTCTTCACAAACTGATTTTTTTAATTAAAAAATATATTTAAAATTTAGTTTGAAGAAATGTGATTAGGATGAGTGAACAAAATGAAGGGAAGACATAAAGTAAAACAGAGATTATTATCTATTCATTTAATTAATTATATATTTTTATTATAATTTTTATTTTTACTTAACTTTTTTTTTGTAAAATGTGAAGGTACTTACATTTACATTTCCTTATTTTTATTTCATATTCAGTTGGGGGCAGCTCTCTCTGATCTTCAAACAAAACAGACATATCTTTGATGGGTCACAGCATTTAATTATCACCAATATAATCAAAATATATAATATTTTCTCCCTTCCATATTTATTATTGTTTAAAGCTATGGAACATCATATTATATTAATTTTTTTTATAAATATGTTTAGTGCAACATAATCCATTTAATTATTAAAAAGACTTGAACAACATGCATGTGACATACTACAATTTTCTATACCGAATGTTAACATTGATGTTAACTTGTTATAAATTAGTTATTAAATTATTTATATAGGACTAAATTGTAATTATCCTATAAAACTTTTAATTGGTGTAAAGCAGAGTGTGTCTATGTATAGTGAATAATAAAGTGATTCTCTCTCGTTTTTTTTCCCTTTGAAGTGCGTCTCCTATTCATTTCTCCATTCATATGTGATAATTGAGCTGTAAACAATAGAATGTAGCTAGGACCCGGCAATAATGTTTAACTATTCTTTTATAAGTGGCGAGTCTCATCTTGGTTGATATAATATTAGATTATTTTTAGCCAAACATTGTGCTATGTCTCATCTAAAAAAACAAAAAAGGGGCATTATGAATGGATGAGTTTGAGTTTTCATGGGCAGTCAATATTTAAAATTTTCAGATAGTCAAGAAAGGTTGATTTAGTTAATAGAGTTCGATTATAACATAAAGGTTGTAAATTCAAATTCTAGTATCTATATGAATTTTGTTGGTAAATGATCTATAAACACATCTAGAAATGTTATTTAACACTGGACGCATATTCTGACATAATAAGCCTCTGGAAATCTAACTTATCTAAACTTTTATGAAAAAAATTTCAACTAATCATTTTTAAATTTTGTTGAAAAAAATGACATTTAAAATATTATCTTTATTTTACATTTTGTACGCATTAAATAGTTGCTTTTAAACAAATAAAAATATACAAGTTATCCTTAACTTCTAGATTAGATTTGAATGGTGCTTATTAGTTTTGAACTCTTAATGCTCATAAGTCAACTCGTTACATGAAAATCATCGACTTGTATAAATGAAAGTTTAGTCATTTTGGTACACAAGAATTGTTCAATTAATACGAATATTTTTTTCACTTTTGATCGTCATTTTCACTTGCAGGTTGGGATTTAATGGCATCTAATCATCACACAAACTTTACTGGTTCATCAAATCCTGCTTATGAGATGGTGAAACACGTTATGATCGATACAGAAGACGAACAAGAAGATCTGAACACAGCCAAATGGAACATCTACAAAGTCCCATGCAACCTTCGGACTTTGAACGAACCTGCCTACACTCCTCAGTTCGTTTCAATAGGACCCCTTCACTATGGCCAAAAAGAGCTAAATCCCATGCAAAAGCACAAACTACGATACCTTAATCTCTTTCGTGGTCGTGTCAAGAACAATATTAAAGCCTTGGACACATTCAAGGACTACCTTAGAAGCAAAGAAGACGACATACGCAAATGTTACGCCGATAAGCTCGACATCGACGAGCAGAAGCTGGTGAACATGGTGATGTTGGATTACGTATTCATCGTGGAGCTGTTCCCGAGGGTTCAGAGGCAAAAATCAGAAGATAGTGTGGAGAAACAAACATATTCATATGATATCATACTGAAACGATCATGGCTGAACAAGTGTATCCACAAAGAGACTTGCTTCTGCTTGAAAACCAAATCCCATTGTTCACCTTGGAAAACCAAAAAACTTTCGATGGAGCGTTTTTCAACAGGCATTTCTTTTCATATTCTCTTAATTTACAAAAATTCTTATCATGTGAAAAATGGTAAGTTAATGCTATTAATGGGTGAGGTCATGTGGGGATAGAGTATAGGTGAGTGATTTACTCATTTTAATAATGAATGTACGAGTGTCCTGAGTGATGTACTAATTTTAATAATAAATGTATGTTTGTACTGTCTCTATCTAAATATGAACATGTTGAAAAAAAATAAAAAGGAATATAAAACTAGAAGTAATGATATATAATTGAAATTTTAAAAAAATAAGTGGAAGTTTGAATATTTATTATTGAAAAGTTAAAAAATTCTTTTTATGGTTGCATTTTCAATATTATAGTATTGAATATTATTAAAAAAAATTAAAAATTCATTTAGTTATATCATTTTTTAAGATAGGAGTGTTCTCCACCTTGGGCCATTGAAGAGAAATGTAGACCTCGTCTACTAATAAAGTTGGGCACAGAACCAACCGCAGACACATTTGAATCTCAACCATATCTTAAAATTATCTCTAATAATAAAGATGTAGTTAAAAGGGTTAATCTCGTATAATTGAAGGTTTGAATTATTTTAAAGAAAAACGTCTATATTTAATGATTAAAAGTATTTTAAATAAGTTAGTCTTTATTAAAAATTTATTGAAAACAATAATTTTTTAATTCTTCGATTTTTAACTCACTTTTTGATTCTACCATTCAAACATACTCAACGTGATTCAGCCTCAATTTTTAATTGGCATATGATTCAGTCTTTTATTTTTATCCTTGTTTCTTAATCTTACATCTCATTCAGAATCATCCTTCATTTTTATCCCTCTGTAGCCGCATTAACTCGCTTCATTTATTCCAGCTCAGATTCTTTAAAGCTCCTGCACCTATTAACCCCAGCCTCTGAAAAGGTCACAATAAGCTGTCAACGATAAGATAAAAATATAAAAAAATTAAAAAAATAAACAATTGAGTTATATATCCGTTAAAAAGTTCAAGAATTAAGTTACACCAAGTCATAATTTTGAGGTTGAATTTTAAATGAGTTAAAAGTTGAATAATCAAAAGATTTATTTTCCAAAATTTATTCATATCTGTAAAAAATGACTAATACAAAAAATACCCTTGGGCAACAAAGGATCTAGTTAAAAGGGTTAGTCTCTTATAATTTAATAATCAAGATTTGAATTTTTATAAAAAAAACATCCACATTTGAAAATTGACGGTATTTTAAATAGGATAGTTTTTATTGAAAATTTATCTATATATGTAAAAACAAACGCCTCTAAGAAATACACTTAGGCAACGTAGAATTTATCATATTATTTACTTTTTTTATTTTATACAATTTATATTCACACTTGCATCTAGATGCGTCTGCATTAGACTTGAGAATTTGATATCCCATTTAAGTATGACAGGTGATGCTATCCATGGGGAAACCCACCATTCGCATATTTACTTAATACTACTAATCACAAAAGCTTTCATTGCTCCCGATAATCTGAATGGTTTTTAATTATAATCACATTAATATTGCTTATAATCCCTTAATTTAATATAAGAGTCAACTAATATTTTTAAAAAAATTAGAAAACTAAATAAATTTCTTGATTATACAATACATTTTAAAATATTTATTTGTATTAATAAATTATATATCGGTTTATAAGTTATACATATTAATTTAAAAAAATAATAAATATATCAGTTAATAGTATTTTTAATAAAAAATTAATTAACTTTTATGTTAAGAATAAATACAATACAACAAACCGATGGTCATTGGATGAGCTAGTGCACGGCTCAACACCAGACTCCAGCTTGCCATTAACATATTTACTTAATCCTACTAATAACAAAAACTGTTATCACTCCTGTTAATATATATTGGTCATTTTAATATTACCTCTCAAGTCAGTTGATTTTTTAAAAATATTAAAAAATTAAATAAATTACTTATTTATAATATATACTCTAAAATATTTATATCTATTATTAAATTATATATTGATTTATAAATTAAGTAAGTTTTTTTTAATGAAAAGAATCAGAGGTTGTATAACTAATTAACTAGTCTCCTCCTGAGATGAGCTAGTGCATGGCCATGACTGATTCACGTTTTGATAATGGACGTTTTAGGTAAAGAAGTATTTTTGTGTAAGTCAAGATAAATATGTGAAGGATGTTATCTTATTTTATGAAAAAAATATTGTTAAATTGATTTTTGGACCTGGTCAATATTTTAGTACTTATTTTATTATTATTTTTTGAGGGCAAACTTCATTTATTAAGGGTTGGTTTGGCAACCACTTTTGAAACCTATGTTTGGTTTCAAAACCTAGGTTTTACCTTAAAACCGAGGTTTTGTCCAAGTAAATTTTTTTTCCCAAAAGCTATTTTGGTTACAAAACCTCAGTTTGAAACCTAAGTTTTCTCTTTCCTACTTTTTCCTCTTTCATACTTTTTCTCTCTTTCTTACTTTCCTCTTTCCTCCCCACTTTTTTGCATCGAAATCCGTAAAAGCTAATAACTTCCCAAACATAAATCACTTTGGAAGGTTTTACCTCAGAATCTGTAAAAGCTATTTTCCAAAATCTATTCTCTTTTATCTAGATTTTACCTCAAAATTTGTAAAAACTATTTTTCACCTTACATTTAAATAAACTCTAATTTAGTTGATGTAATAGCTGTAAATCACATCACATGGGTTGTAACGGTGAGGGATGCTCATTACTGCCTCTCACCAAACTTTGCTACCCATCCAATGGATTGTATGCCACGCACAATTGGTATGACATAGGCAAAATTTGTATCGCTGACGTCATTTAAATTCATCAAATATCAAATACCACTCCCTTCTCATAGGCAACGATGCAAAACCAACTGGTAGTTAAAATTACTTCAGAATAATAACGTGTATGAGATGTAATCCTTTTACTTCACAATATAAATTATTTTAACTAATTCATCAAAAACTTATTAAATTTATCTTAATTTGAAACAATTTTCAACTTTAATTTACTCTTATCGTACAAGGTTTTGAAGTAAAGAGAAAAATCTGATTGGTTACATTTAAAAATTAATTAAAGGGATATTATTGGAAAATAAGTATTAATTATAAATCAAATTATTCTTCTAAAAGTAACTTCTACTATGGATTGGATGGGGTAATTTTTTTTAACCATAAGATAATGAGTGTGAGACATAATGAGTGAGAAGAAAGAAAAGAGAATATGAGTGAAAAAACCTATGCGATGAAGATAATTAATTGGGGGTAAAATAAAAATTGTAATAATATTTTCTATAAAACAAAATTAGTGCTTTTTAAATAACCAACCTGACGAGAGAAAATATTGTTTATATATATAACCAGGTGGAGTAATGTAGAGTAAAATATTAATACCTCTAACCCTTTCTACAGTGAGGGATAGAAAACCTAATTATGGAAATTATAACATTAATTAAAATTGATTAAAGTATAAATATGTAAAACATATGGCTCTTACTTTACGAAAGATTTCATATCAATGAGCCAGGCCACAATGTAATAGACCACATTTTAACTTACAATATGAGTAAAGCATTCGACATGAAGTAATTACACTCTCCAATATATTTTAATTAACATTTTATTCAAATATTCATTCAAACACTATAAAATCCTCTAAAAAAATAAAACATTCAATGTGAAATAATTGAGTGCAATTTGTAATTAAAAATTTATTCAAACCTTTAGATAAATAATGTAAATTAGTCAAAAGGATAAAGAAAAACTAAATAAAAGCAACAAATATAATTATTGAACGATATTAGGGAGAAGTGGGGAAAAATCTTCCATTTAGAAATTAATTGTAAAATGAGACATTTCATATATATGCAACTGAACTTTCACAATATGTGTAACTGAGTCTATATGTATATAATTAAGCCTTCACATCTGCAACTGAATTTCCACAAATGCAACTGAGTATATCTCATTTTGCAATTAGAGATTTTCCCAATTCTCCCTATCTTTTAAATATCCGAATTTTTAAAAAAGAGTACAACAATGCTAGCTATATAGATAAGCCTACCCAAAAGATATGTGGAGAGACCAACTATACTTTAAAAAGAGGAAAAAGGATAAAGAGGCCTGTAAAATATGTAAAAAGTCTTCGCCACAGCAGTGACCGTACGATGAAAATAGTTTGTTGAGCCAAATTAATTTTTTTTATTACAAATGACTTGAAGTTTTCAAAAACTACCTATTTGATGTATCCTCCACAGAAGATTTTTCCCTCACAAAATATTCCCTACATAATCTCTTCGATTTGATTTTTTTTTCGTGGGAGTTTTCCGCCCGGAAATATTAAGATTATATTTACTACTTTACCTATTATATTTTCTCTTTGATAATATTGATGTGAGATGTCTGGGTCCCCAACTCGAAGATAATTCAGGATTCATCATTTCCATCATTCATAAGCATCTATATAAGCCAGGGACCATATGGTGTGTCCTCTTCAGTATTCTCCAACAAAGATCCACACACACACTCTCTTTCTTCTCTCTTCTCTCTCTCTACCAACACAGTTACAGAAATTACTACCTGCAACTCAGATTTTAGAGGAGAGACCGTGAACTGTTCCAGGTTCTGTGCTTTTTAGTTTTTGAAGAAATAAAAGCTTAGTTTTAGTAGTTCTTGTGTGATTTCTTCTTTTTGCATCTATGTTCTTCTGTGTTGAAATACAGACATATGTATATGCTCTGTATTTTCTTCAGTGCTAATGTTTTCCAGTTTCTGATGTTAATTCAGCTGCTAAAATGATACTTTCTCAAAACGGAGCACGTAAATCGGGATAAAACTATCTTAAAATTTGTAAAAACTATTTTAAAATCTATAAAAACCATCTTAAAATTCGTAAAACCATCTAAAAATTTCTCCCAACGGAACTCCTTTCCCCAAAAGAGTTCCCAAACACACACACTATCTTCTCCTAGATCAGTTTCGATCCCCTCATCTTGTGAGTCTGTTTTTATTTTAGTAATAGGAAATTTTGAAATATTCTGCCATAATCAATTAAAAGAATATTTTTATGTAAGTTTTTGATAAAATTTCTTTTATATGGTTACTTTATATTGCGTAACATTAGTTAAAAAGTTAATTCAAACTCACTAAGTTGCTATTCTAAAAATAAATAAATAATCTTTTCTAACAAATAAAATGGTATAAAAATAAAATGAGAGAATTAAATTCCATCTCTCATGCATGAGATCTGAGAGAGGGGACATAGAAGAAACATCTAGAAGAGGGAGACAACATATTGATGTTGTTTGAACATGAACACATGACTTGCTGTGCGGATGCATTTCGAGGCTAATTCATCTGAAACTTGTATCTATCAAAACAATAGGGTTAAATAATAAAGCTTTTAAATTAAAGCAATTAATACTCTATCTACTCTA